>CAEFZX010011308.1:0-106620 GCA_903066825.1 Alfaro cultratus
TTCATATCAAAACAGCAGCTCTGGAAAGGTATTCTGACATCCTGCAAAGAAATTCAAGCAGAAACTATCCACAAACTTACAAGTTCAATGGATGCAAGAATTATGCAGGTGATATCAGAGAATGGGTCCTATGTTAACATGTAACTCGGTCTGTTAAGATGTTTTTGATTGAAATAGCTTTTGATTTTAGTACATGTGACCACTTAATGCTGCACATTCAAAGAATGACTGTTTGCAGTTCTTTATAATCCATAAAATGTTTAGAAAATCTGATGTGCATAATAATTTGGAACAGTGCATTCTGAGGTTTTTATTTTTGAAAAAAAATACTGTTCTCATGGGGAGCTTTGTTCAGTAAAATTTGATTTAGTAATAGTTCATGACTTGAAAATTACACTGACCATCATTTGCACTGACCATTGAAGAAAATCTGAGAAAATATCACTTGCATAATCATTTGGAACACGGTGTAAACTTTTTAATGGTGTTCTAATTCAAGGAGATGCACTGTAAATGCATTTTGGTCATTTTGTTTTCTCTGGCTTTTATGGGCAAATAAAGGCAGCAAATTGCAGTAAAGTCTTAACATAAAGTGTGTAATTTAGTGAAATGTGTCATTTTATATTTTGCTACTTTTAAGTTTTAAGATACCCATTACAAATTGCTCCAAATATATATTCATGTTTATAGAGAGAGACGTGTGGAAAACGGAGTGACCCCTTCTTGATTTTCAATTTTGAATGTTTATTACATTTCATTGTTTCATGTTCTGAAAACACTGAACATGAAAAAAGAAAGTCATGAAGGGGCAAGCACTTTTTCATACTACTGTATAAATAAATAAAAAAAAAAACATTGGACACTTATCCTTAAGATGGGAAATGAAGTGGCTAATTTTGTTAGTTTAACCGATGGCAGCCTGGAGCTGCTATCGCATCTAAATGTTAGACTGATACTTCCGTGATGCAAACTTTACAAGATTTTTCAGAAAAAAAATTAGCAGAAATTTGTTTAAGCTAAATGTTTGTTTTCAAAGTCTGGAATATTTTTCTCATTCATGCAATGAAACAGCTTTTTTTCCCCAGAGAGGTTCTAAGTAAATAAACAATCCAAAAATCAACCGAGAGAAATGAGCTTTATTTTCCAACTCTGGAAGAATTATTTCATATTACAGATAAAAAGGGGATAGGCTACACTTGAGATGAAGACTACATAATATGGAATGTTACACAGTTCAACTGGCCATCAAAACATAACGCCAGGACAGACCAATTGTAAACAAACAACATAAAATATTGCATTTCTTAGTTATCTGTAAACAGTCGCTTAGCAGCTCTATTGAATTTCAAACTACCAGCAAGAGCAGCGTTTCTTGCAACATTATTACTTTGTTTTGCTTGAATGTAAGAGCACATTATATTGGGCTGCATATTTTATGGTCACTTACATCTGGTATTATTTCCCCCAAGTCAATCTGTATCGTTAGACCACAATCATTTATAACTAAGACTGAACAGATAGTAAAACACATTAAGGGTTATATCTCAGTGTGACACTGAGGCAATTATCCACTGCAGCAGCTACAGGTGGAATGGGAACTCAGAAATGAGACTAACTTTTAACGCAGACACATCGACTTTGACGCTTAAATCTCATCACATAGCAACAGCTGGTGTGCTTAATATTCTTTGTGACCTTCAGTTTTAAATCTTACAGAAAGTTAATGGGAAGACACCCCAACCTGTGGCAGCAATGCGCCGCAACTCAGCCATGTCTGTGGTGGTCCACCTGGTGCAGTTCTGTTTACTGTCTGCTACCCAAAGTTTCGCTCTTGCAGAAAGGTCAGCGCTGCCCCACTTAAACAGATTTTGCCTGCAGCTGTCTTTTGTCTCCAAAGGGGCCACAGGGGTGAAATGAAAACTGTTTGAAAAACCAAAGACCACAATGAGAGGTAGGATGACTGTCTTTCAGTTTCTGGTCGTTCTCACAGTGAAGCCGAATTCCACTGCAGCCTGTCCCACTCCACGCACCTTCTACTTATATATATGAAGGCGGGCAGTGGGGTCCAGATGGTAGAGGGACTGCATGCATGTCTTAGTTCATACAGCATCGTCTGTCATGCCGATCATCCCTTCAGATGTCGTCGCATTCCAGGAAGTGGGTCCTCTGCAGCACTTTGACGTGGCGCTCGTAGATTTTGAGGGCCGGGCCGAGTCGGATGGACAAGCCCGTCAGGACGTCGCTGCGCTGCATCAGGAGGAGAGACTTCCCATCGATTTCCTGTTGAGGGAAAATCGAAACACATGAAAAATATTCTACCTCAGAATATTCCCTTCGTCAGTGTCACCAGATGAAGGGAAGTTATGGTCTTTATGCGCCCTGAACTGAACTAACCTGTGTTCGGAAAGCAACGGCCTGCTCTGGAAAGCCTGCCGCTGAAAAGTAACTGGCCACATCTGCCACAGTCCACTGCAACAAGTTCTGGTTCATCTTCTCCATTTTGACCGAGCTGCAGAAAAAGTTACAAACAACTTCAAAACTAATCTGATGTATCACTTTGAGTAGCTTTTTCAAGCTTTCTTTGTGGTTGTTTGTGCAAATGACAAGTTTATTAGTTTGATTTTATTCATAATCAGATGAACTAAAAATTAAGTCTTCAAGGGCTTGTTTCTCATTAACACAAAGCTCCTGTGTGAGGTGATGTCAGTGGGAGTAACATTGCCTCGTTGAAAGACACATTAACACGTGAAAGTGGATGTTTAGAGAACCGTGTCTCCTTTAGAGGAAAACTAGCTTTACATCTTGAGACAGCCACCCGTTATCCATCAACTCTGGATAAGCTTGAGTCTTCAAGGTCTACAGGTGGTGTCTGAAACACCAAGATGTTGAAAACGAAAGCTTTAAACCCAGAGCTCTGTATGTTAGATAAAGCAAGATGTGAAATAAAGGTGACTTTGTTCGATTTTACATATGGAGCGCAGCACAAGAATTCATACTTCTTAAACTATCCCCACATTTTGTCACAACACAGCCACAAACTTCATCGCTAATAATCATGTGTGTTGGAAAACTAGCACTTCTCCAAACACGCTGTCCCATGGCGGTGGCAGCATCATGGTGTCTAGATGGTCAGAGTTGATGGAAAGATGAATGAGATAAATACAGGGCAATCGCAAAGGAAAACCTGTTAGATTCTGCGAAAAACGTGTACCCAAAACAGTGATTGACACATTGAGATGAAATCGTAGTCAAGTCAATACCTAAATCTAACAGAGAATCGGTTGCGAGACTTGGAAAAATAAAAAGATGTTTTCTATCTAATCTGATAGAGCTGCAGCTATTTCGCAAACAAGAGAAAGACAGATTTTCTCTCTCTAGATGTGCAAATCTGTTAGAGACACACCCTAGAAGACTTGCAGCTGTAATTGCAGGGAAAGGAAGTTTTACAAAGCACCCACTCGGGGCGCCGAATAAGAATACATGCCACACTTATGACTTATATTAGTGAAAAATGTTAAACATAAATCATTTTTCTTCCTGTTAACAGCTACGCTTTTCTGTTTGTTAGTCCGTCATAAAACTTGTTGATGTTTTGGTTGTGACAATGTGAAAAAAACCTCAAGGAAAATGAGTACCTTTGCAATGCACTGTATGGTACAGCTGAAACCTGTTCAGTGTTTGAGAAACTTATTTTTGGAAATGTAAGTTTAAATGCCAGGACATATAATACTGCAACACAAAAGTCTTTGTATATTCAGAAATTTATTTTCCCTACTTGTTAAAACGTGGAAAATACTAAAATTTTATAGAAAGTTAGTTTATCATGAGTGACTGAATAATGTATCTATAGATTTAGAATAACAGCAGGATACTCACACTTCATCATCTGTACCACCATTGATGAGACCGCCTTCAGTCACTGTGAAGGGTGGCTCCATCTTCTTAAGCGTACCTGTAGACAAAAACAAGCTTCATTATTCTATGAAACTATAACTTGTTCGCTATTCTTTTTATTTATATATGTGTCAGTTTGGTCATCTGAAGACAAATCACTTCTGTTTGGTATGAATATTTTCCGGGAGAACAAATCTATTCTACAATAAGTAATGATATTCATTTGTGAAATGAAACGTTAACTAGAAAAGATGTTTTTTGTTTTTTTCTTGTATCTAGTTTTCTGTACAGAAGCCTCTGCTGTCATGGTATGATGTGTTTTTCTATTAGAGATGGTTCACGGTTCAGTACAGAGAGGGCTTGGTGAATGATGAAGCTCCTAACTGGGCCTGTCTATTTGAACAACACAGACGACGGGCTTCATGCTGCTTGGCATGCATGAAACA
The DNA here is from genome assembly GCA_903066825.1 of Alfaro cultratus. Lineage (NCBI taxonomy): Eukaryota > Metazoa > Chordata > Actinopteri > Cyprinodontiformes > Poeciliidae > Alfaro > Alfaro cultratus. The sequence continues at coordinate 4,341 of CAEFZX010011308.1, forward strand.
CATAACAGGGATCTATAAGCATCTTTCAGTGGGATGTTCCTACTGGGCAAACAATAGAAGCATAACATATGGAGGGGTGGTGTCTGTGGTGGTAAAAATGACTAAGTCATGTCCATTTCTAATATGCCCTTTGTCCACAAATGTCCCAATAAAAACTAGTAAGAAAACTCACTTCACGGGTTTCAAATGATAAAACAGAACTTCCTTTACCAAAAACTATAAGCTGTTAGGAAACGTGCAGCATATCAGTAGCAAAGAAGAGAAAAATAACTTGGTCTAAACAAAGACCATCTGGATGGAAGGTAGCAGGACAAGCTTGCAAAGAACTCAAAAAATCTTGAGCAAGCCCTCAGGCAAACAAAAGCCAAATGACAACCAGAGATAGATTTTAAACACAGACTTTTATCAAAATTGACATTTTATTATGAAATCACTTTCCAAGTTAGTGAGCAGTGCAGAAAAAAAAAATATTTTATGTAAAAGAAACCCACATGAAACAAAAGATTAACTGGTAAACTAACACTCACCGTTTTCAGGGGGCGGAGACACCGTCTGTAATCTTCCATCAGAAACATTCCTGACTTCATCCTGTTGGCCGAAATGAATGAATTCAAAATGAAAACATCAAGTAAAACCCCAGCTGGAAGAATGCAGATGCTGTTTGATACAAGAAGCGGATGGCAGGCCAGTTACCGGGCGCGCTGTAGAGTCGGGTACCAACTGGTCAGATGAGAGGCTGCTGCTGTCCTCCCTGCTTTCTGCTTCTTTCTTTCCGTTGGTTAAAGCGCTGGGGATCATCGTTCCAGACTGGTCTGCTGGCTTCAGTTCTACTGCAAAAACAGGATTAGAAAACAGCTGCTCACCCATCCAACACAATTCTACAAGGACCAACTTTACCCTAAAGATGACCTGTAGCAAAAAGCAATGCTACCAAGAGAGGGGATTAAATGAATCCTAAATAACTGGTGAGAAAACTTAATCTGCATGAAGATCTCACAAATGCATCAGTTCCTCCCACAGCTCTGCATCTGGCTTTACTGCATTTCTGCTGTAAATATCCAATAATTAATCATAGCTGCTTGAAAGCTCCCATCACAGCTTGGAATCCATTGCGAAGCTTAATGTAAGCCCACACATAAAACAATATCAGAGTGCCCAAAAAAAATACCGGCAGCCCACATCATCCCAGTGGATACCTTTGTCCTTCTGCATTCCTGGGTGCTGGTGCTCCACTGGGCTGACAGCTGAATCATAAGCCCATTCATTGTGTGTTAGGACCGCAGGGCTGGAGGGGGGCAAGGAGTTGGGCCTCTCTCCTGGCTTCTGGGACACGGCACAGTCCAGAGCAGAGCCAGCGCTGCAGTTGGGGCCAGAGCCAGGCCGGGAGCCAGAGGGGGAGCAGGGTGCAGAGGCGGCCCGTACAGGGGCACACTGTACTGAGGCTCCTTCACGCTGGGGGCTGGGAGAAGGTCGGTCCTGCCCATCACGGCTCTCCTCTGCCCCCTCCTCATCAGGATTACTGTCTGTGTCCATAGCCATTGAGGTGTCACCCTGCCAGACACAATCATGTAAGATTTCCATATTTAATTTATTTGGAAACCTCAATCATTCACCATTCAAACCATTTTGAAACTTAAACCCTTTCAAAAGTACAAAGACAGTTGAGCGGGACTGACTGCATGTAGGTGTCACATCATAAAAAAACAACATGCTCATACTGATGTTGCAATTTGGTAAATGATTGCCTCTGAGTGCCTCCAGTCTGCGAGTCCTGCCATTACAAACTGGTCACCGTCCGTGAAAACGTGATTACAACGCAGTCTGGTGGACGATAACTAGTTTTACCATCTGTGCTCATCACTTGTACTCGGGCAAAGAGAAGGTTTTTTTCTTTTCCTTTTTTTGTTTTTCCTCGACGGCGCCCTGGGAGGGAAAAAAAATTTACCTTGTGTGCGACTGCGTGTCCTATACCCAGCAGTCGTGCACAAGAGCGCATTAAAGCCCGCCCCGCTCCTGAGGAAAGAGTCGCTTCTGTGGAATTCACCACACAGGATGGCATTTTGCACAACTTTCACTAAAAAGCGCTGTCAAAAGCATCGCGATTTCGGGATCTGAACTAGGATGTTTCACACAAATCAGCCGCTTTGCTCGGCGTGCCCCTCTCTTTGTTTTAGAGGCCTTGTTGAGCGGTAAAATTAATAACACACGGGGAGCACGAAAAGGGCCGACGGGAGGCGTTTTATCCTGTCTCAAATTTCCTCCAAAGTGCGCATGGAGTTGGGAGCCGCGGCAAATACCTCGCCATTGTGTCTGAGGGCTTCCCCCCCCCCCAGTCGCGGCTCAAAACATCCGCACAATAGAAATAAACGCGAGGTTTTCAACGAAGCTCTCCGATCAGCGTCAGCAGACGACTCGATCGCGAGCCTACTTTGACTTTGCAGCGGGTCAACAGTTTAGTGTAAAAACGAGCCAGCGCAAAAGAAATGAATCCGTTATCGGACACCTAGGCACCTACATCCGCAAGCCCCGCATTGCAAGATTGTCAAACAGCAGCCTTCTGGTCGCACTGACCCGCCGCATTCGTGTTTTTTTTTTTTAAGCGACTCACACGGCTTTCAGAGAACAAAGTCAATTTTGATCACGGCTTAACCCACATCGGATGGGCGCATCCGCCATCTAGCGCCAGGAAAACAGTTTGCGATCGCTTTTAGTTTACAGCCGCCGGTTCCTGCGCGTCAAGCGACTTTGCTTTGATTTGACTCAAACGTCATACTGCAAGTAGTTGTCAGAGATTTTTTTAAAAAGAAGGGGAAAAAACATATTGTGCACAGGACGGAAGGAACCACAACGACAGTCAACGCACGTCTTGGACGTGATCGGGTTTGGGAGGCTGTCCGAAAATGGATCTAGGGGTTCGACTTTATGCACAGTGTAGAAATCCCCCATCCCATTACGGGAAATAAAAATACAACCAAATTACTAAATAATGATTTATCATAGCGTATATTCTGTTGGTCACTTTGTTGCGTATAGTTATGGATTTAATCGTTTTATAAACACAAGCCCTGGCGACAGACCGCAAAAATATGTTTGGCCACATGATGCAATCCACCATCGGTAGTGTTTCAACTCGTTTCCAGACATAAAAAAATAAATAAATCAACGATCAAACGTCCCGTCGTCCCCGATCAGGCTCTTACATCCGCGGTGTTCGACACTTTTTCCCCCACCTTTACCCACTCCCATATGATAAGCGTGACGTAATAACAGCAAGCAATTCCAGACCAAATAGTTCAAAAATAAAAGTCTATTTAAATAGAGTCTATTTGAAAGCTATTATTTTGAAGGCTGCATCAGTCTACTTCCGGTCTAACTGTAACCCGTTTCTCCCCCTTTCGCTCAACGCCGAGTTTGTGGCTTGAAAAGCGCTTTTGCTCCCCCCCACCCCCCGCCTGCTGTAAATGGAGGCTGGGATTGTTGCGGGCGGACCAAATGGGAGAACTTTATGATTGTTGTGCGTTTTTAAACCGTCTGCGCAGTTGTTCCAACGTGCTTCTTTAACAACCGGCGCAGCATGAAATGTGGCACGCTCGCACAAGCTACACGCGCACCTTCTTTTCTTCTCCACCTCGGCAGCGCTCGAGCGAGCTCCAACCGCCGCTCCCCGTCTGCGGCACTTTTTGGGTGCACTTGCAAATCACTCCCATCACCACTCCCCTTCTACTAACAAAAAGAGGAGCTTTTCCACCATTTTTTTCACCCCCCCAACTGCACAATGTCTGTTTTAACTTCCACCTGTACGTTTTGTGTGATGTGACATGACAATGACATGTAAACACGTTAACCGTGGCTTCCCCCCTGCATCGGGTCTGCATTACCTCCAAATCCTCCTCGTCCTGGTCCACGGCACCGAACGCGCTATCCCCGTTGCTCAGGTCGGAATGACTGGCTTCTTCCATCGCGCTCCGTCTCGCAGCCGAGGCTAACGAAACATCGTCTTTCTTTCTGCTCCGCCGCTGAACCTTGGCGGCGTTCCGGTAGGAGATGGAGCCCTTGTAGTTAACTTTGAGCACGGTTTGCTCCTGGATCAGTTTCTCCAGTTCCGCGCAGGTTCGGTCAGGCTCGGACCCGTGTCGCCTCCGGACCATTCGGCAAATCCTCTCCAAGTCCGGCCGGGCTTTTCGAGACCGCAGCGAGTCGATAGTATCCAAAATCCACTCGCGGTACTTGGATTCGGACATCTTTTTTTCCTCGCTTTTTTTCTCCCCTTCTACCTAAGTGCGTCAAGCTTGAACGTTACACACGGCGATTTTTCGTGAGTCGCGGTCCGAGCTCCACTGAGAAGCGGAAACCTCGCTCTACGCCTCCTGCGTTTGCGTGTGCGCTTAAGGTGGACTGACTGAGTTGGAGCGAAAAGTTTCACTCTAGAGGCCGCTTTTAAGGTGGAATTTGCTGTCCTGGACGGGAGCGAGCGCCCGCGCCAGGTTTCTCTCGGCCCTTTTGTGAGTGGATTAGGAGACATTTTGTGTACAACTTTACTTAAGAAAGGAGAGGTGGTCATTAAAGAAACTGCATTGTTTGGGTAAACTAATATTAAACAATCAAGAGAGAAAATATATATGTATAAGTAAGTCTACTATGAGTCAAACTAAATTTATGGGGACAATAGTGGGGAAATATGTATCAATTGCTCCGTTTATTGATTAGTTTGCATTTACTTTGTTCATGGAAACTGAATCCTGCACAGAACAAGCAGTAGAAATGATTAAACACCTCAGGTTATGGCTGCTAACATACCTACCAAGCTATATTTTTCTGTCTGAATACCACTAGCAGTTCTACATTTCAGGTCCTTTAAATGCTAATTATATTTCATGTTAAATTCTCTAAAAAATTTATGTAAAGACATTTTAATTTTTGAGTTGTATATGTTTTTCTTTCTAAACCTGTGCTAGCATAGAAGTCCTAAGCAGAAGTTTTGTTCCCATTTCTCTTAGAGCAACACTATAAACAAAATCAGAAAATCCAATGAGGCTCCAGATAACACAATGATATAACTGCCTATATATTACTGTCCTTTTTATTTTAGAGGATGTGATAACTACAGCTTTCACAAAGGCAATGTTTGGTGGCTGCCTTAGTTTTGTATCTATATTCACACTCAGTTCCCCTTAGTCATATTTGGCTCGTATAAATAAATAAATACGTTTCTATTCTTTCCTGTTTTTCATCTACGTCTTTATTACCTTTAGCAAATGGTCAAAACTTACCAAACCACTACTTCATAGTTTAACAGATGAAAATATTATGCTGTAAAGGTAATTCCTCCAATCAAGTTTCATTGTTTAGACACTGATTAAGATTCACAATCTTGCTTTCATCTGACAACATGTTGCAATGTTTGTCATGCGCTGCCCATCCAGCCAATGAATTATTTTTTTTTTTTGAAGGTCCTCTAGTTGATAGATTGGAATCACTTAGGCATCTTCTAATTGTTGCAACATTCACCGGTAATTAGAGACCATTGTTGATCATTCTGGAGCTTACCATTGGTTGAATCCTTGTTGGCAACACATTTGCTTGATTAGTGGACTTAAGAAGTAAGAAGATATTTCACCCAGACTGTCACAATCCTCTACATTTGCTGTTCTCGTCCTTAAATAAACTTTTGAATGCATCTTATACAGAATAAATGACTCCACAGATTGAATCCCAGTGTATTATTTGGGACATGCCACTTTCAGCTAATAATTCTACACCTACACATAGATTTTTTCATCACATTAGAATATAATTCCTACCAAAGACCAGAGATGGAGATGTTGGGCTTAAAGAAAGTTGTGGATATGAGCATATGGGCAGTTGCCCAGGGTGATTTTAGAAAGGGGCAACAGCCAGAAAATAAAATCAAATTCAGGTTAGTTGTGGACTGAGCAAGTTTTCTATTGTTTTTATAGATGTGCAAAGAAGTAGAGATACCCTGCTTGCTACTGAGAATAAGGAAGCTAGATTATGTGCGTTACTCCCCCTCCAGAGCAATTCATGCATGAGCCAATACTGGTTGAAATGGTATCATTTTGAACACAACTGTAAGTGTAGCTAACCAAAGGGCTTAAGATTTATGTGGAAAAAGTGAAATCTGTACCATCTATTTATTTATAAAATTAAACACTGCATAAAGTGAAAGATTACTACAAGCCACACATTTTAGTCTTAACAAGTAAAACTTTATTGGAATGATACATTTTGCAAAATATTACTTTGTTTATATTTTTTTTAAACATACTCATTGTGTTCTAAGGGTATCTCTCAAGTTCTCCAGAGGGTAAGATAGTTAAGACTGTCAAAGGCAAAGATATACAGTATTGTTTCCCAAAAAGGTACAATAGACTACACAAGCACTGTACCCAGGTCATGAGGAAAAAAAGGTTGATGTTTTGTTTTTGCTTTTTTTCCTTGTTTTTCTGAAAATACAATTAGAAAATATGAACGCAAAACAGCTCAGATGTAAAAAGTGTTATGCTTGAATAAAGTGTGTGGAAATAGAAGGCAAACAGGAGACAAACTTAATGTAGCACAGATCAGTCGATAGTGTCTAGCTGGTAAAAAAGAATGAGACAGCTGACAAAGTTTGTGTGAGAAAAAGTGTAACAAAAAGAAGTTTAATGTCTTTAGTGTCTGGAGTGGATCAAGTCGATTCGTCTTCTATATCTCAAACTCTGATTTAGCTATTTGTCAGAAAAAAGATGAAAAACTATTACATGTGCTTTCTTTAAAATACAATGGTATACAGAGTAAGCACAAATTATTGAAACTGATTAGAAAATGCGTGGCAAGTGCTTCATTATTCAGACAAATCATGTCAATGATACGCGGCATAATTTAGTGTAATGTCCAAGAAAAAAACAAAACAAACAAAAAAAAAAAAGATTATACAGACTGTTAGCTCCAGAAACAATGATTTTTCTCAGAGACGTCTCAGGTCCAGAGGTCTTTCCATTATTCTGCTGTACAACATGCAAGAAAACCAAGCTCACCAAAGAAACACGTTATATAAAAAAAAAAAAATAATAAAATACACATCAGGTTTCCAAACAGCACTGAAACATCTCCTTACCAAGACATTCAAAAGGTATCCCGTGGTTGATCTCAATTACATTAAGACACTGCCAAACAATTACTCTTGCCTACTGAAATCATGTAGTCACAAACATTCTAAAAATGTCATGTTACGAGACTCTGACAAATAGATTGATGTACATCAAACAATTCACAGAAGCTTCTGCAGTGAGATGGACAAAGTCTAGCACCTTGGGCCAATGAGGGGTAGGTTGGTGAGAGCCTACATCCTTCAAAACAAAACAATGGGTTCAGTCAACAAACCAGCACTAAGATTTGGTCTGCGATTGTCTTGCATCCACAGAAATAAACTTGGCAAAAAGGGGACAGCTCCAAATTGGCTCCCTTAGTTGAATTTGAAACAAAGGAAGCTGGTAACCAAACAACGACCTCAAAACAAGCCCCCCAAATTTGGCTGGGCAGTAAAGCCATGCGACAGTGTTCAAGGAAGAAAGGGGAGAAAAAAAAAAAAAAAAAGAAGTAAAAGCAAAAATATCAACATCAGTAATTTGCAAAGGTCCGCCCTACAAGTGAAAGCTGAGCAAGGCCCAGTAAGGCTGACGCATTTCACTGGGTCTTCTTCCATGTTCAATAAATCATTACACGTCATTTTAATATTAAACATCTTATCCATAATCTCAGGTACCTTAGCTCAGATAAATCCTCTAGCTTTCTCTCTTTGAAAGTGATATTGTACAAAAATGCCATGCACGGCGTGTTAAAAAGTTTTGCTACTGTTTTTGCGTATTTATATCCCCCATCAGTTACATGTAGACAACCGCAATCTACAGTTGACAAAATTATATCTCGGTTGTACAGCTAAGAGACGATGTCGAAAAGATGGATTTTCCTATGTTTGGTTATGAAATATGAAAATTAATCAAACGAATAATCATCAGGAGTGTGACCACAACGTTAGCAGCTGCTAAACCACGGCTTATTAACCCACCCTAGAGCACTAAGTAACACACAAGCACAGAGATTGACATAAAAAGGACAAAATGATCACCAATAGTAAAATGCTCTAATAAATTCATCTAAGAGAAAGACAGACTTAAATGCAGACCTCACGTTTACTTCTCTCAGGTCCCCCAAAGGATTAAGACCTAGATGAAGTTTACTGTGATAAATAATTTTCACTCTGATCAAACAGGTCCCAACTGCTTCGAATGCAAGCAGTTAAGTGCATCATCCACCCATTAATCATGCCACATTGAGCAAAGGCAGGTGCAGACAGGTTTCAAGCTTTCAATCAAATGGCCACGAGGGTCAACATAGCCTTAGCCAAAACTCTGCACCGACTAGACACAGTTTTTCCAACCAGTTGGCATTATGATAGGCACATCTGTTGGACTTGGTATTGCTTGGACAGATTCAGGTTGGAGAGATGGAGGGAAACAGGATGACAGGATACAACAATCACTCTACAGTTGTTAAAAGCTTGTAGAGTGGGCCCATTCAAAAAGGAGCCGAACAAACTCAGTACCGTCACAGAAAAAAAAAAAAAAAAAAGAAAAAAAAAGAATGCCTCCGCCTTTAAAAAGACTGCGAATGTGTCATTATGCCTCCAGAAAGATACAATTGTAGCTGAACTATGCTTGTCCTTGTCCAGGCCCAGTCACAAACACAGGAGGGAGAAATAAATGAATAGTAAAGAGTTGAGAAACAATCAGAAAAGGCAACACTGCTGGTTCTGTAGAGCTTTCTTCACTTTGCCTGTCTTACCAATTTGGGGGGATGGGAGGTGAAGAAGGGAAGCTGGGGTAGAGGATGATTTTACATTGTTTTCCTCATTACAAATGAGCAAGTTGTCAGTCCAACCTAGTGTTTCCTGCATTCGGATCCCCGTTCACGTTCTAAATCTCTGTCCCTCACTCTGCTACTCGTGGTTGGAGTCTAAAACTCTGCAAACTCCTTTGCACACTTCTCTGTGATGGAAACTCGTATTTCCTCTTCTTCGTAGTCATCGAAGTTGCTCGTATCACCAGGACCTTTGCACTTTGGGATAAAAGGAGCTTCCACCTGCAAACAGACCAGGTGGCAAATATAACGACATAGCGAGTCATACAAGAAATAAATCCCCCCCTACAAATGGATCAAACTGGGTAATTAATCACAGGCTACCTTCACAAATTTCAGTGAGATCTACTGGGATTTGTGTGGCAGACAATCACAAGTGAATGTCCAGTGATGAAGCAGACAGAAAAGGACACTGTATTAGAAAGGATTTACAAATACAAATCTAAAAATTGTGGCCTGCATTTATACTCGGCTCAGAATAAACACTTTCTAGAAGCTGCAAGTGTTTCTCTACTAGCTGTGCACATAGAAACTGAATTTTCAACCAGTTTTTCTTTTTTTACATAAAGTTCAAGCTCAGGGTGAATGGGGGGATCTGTGAGCATCTTTTCTCCAAATCATGCCACAAATTCTTAACTGAACGTTTTTAAAAGATTGGATAAAACACACGAAAGGTAACAAGGATTAGATCTGGACTTTAACTAGCCCATCTTAATGCCTTGATCTAAACCATTGTAGCTCTGGCTGTGTTTATGCTAGGGCTGGGCGATACAGCTTCAAGAAAAAATCTTAGATTTTTTTCATACCAAATACCATTTTAATAATTTCTTTCCCTGTCTTGCCTTTTCTTAAAGAGAAATTACAAATTACTGAAATAAAAGCAAGTTTTTCAAAATGTTTTCTGCCATCCCTTCCAAAGTTTGACCTGAATTCAAAGTCTAGCAAAATACAAGCTGCAAAACAAGATGGCAGGCCCTGGGCAAGCTGACATCATGCTGAACTATGGAAACACCAAGGAGTGAATCAGTGGGAAAAACAAAAATAAAAAATCCTGATTTTCCAAAACTGTAATTTTTAGAAGCAGCAATTTAGTTGATAAAAACTGATTTATTGATAAAATTAATTTATCACTCAGTGTCTTCTTTAACTCTTTTCCTGCTTAAAAAAAAAAAAAAGTTTTTTCCAAAATTTTTAGGGATCCAATTAAATTTAGATAAGACTTAATGTTTTTTCTGCTCAGCAGTGGTTTTTATCTTTAACTCTGCCATGTAACCATTTAATGCCCAGTCTCTTTCTTATGGTGGAGGCATGACCTCTGACCTTAACTGAGGCGAGTGAGTCTGTAGATGTTGTTGGGGTCTTTTATGACTTCTTGGGTGAGTCATAGCTGCATTCCTGGGGTAATTTTGGTCGCTCAAATCTGGGAGGCTTCCCCACTCATCCATGTTTTCAATCACTTTTTCACACAGGAACATGGGTTTGGATTTTTAGCTCCCTTAGTAATAAACACCTCCATTGTAAACTGCATTTTGTGGTTGTGTTGTCTTCAACTAATGTTTAAATTGGTTTGAGGTTCTGAAACACCTACGTGTGACGAACGTACAGAAAAAAAGAAAAAATAAATCAGAAAGGGGGGAAACATTTTTACACTGAAAAAATAATATAGTTTTCAACACTTTCTTTAAAAGTAAAGACTGAAAACGGTTGGCTCTAAAACGTACATATAGAACCACTTTTTCTTGCAACTACAGCTGGAAAACCTTTGGTGTGTATGGATTGAAGCTTGAGCTTCTTCAAATTCGCTGTAACACACACCGCTAAAAGATCTCTCCTGCCAACCGCCTCCACTATCTACAATAACTCTTTGAATTAATATGAGGTATAACAGCATTTAATTTTCCTTTGGGATCAATAAAGTATTTTTAAATTTGAATTCTAACAAATGTATCTACAAAAAATAGGTGACTTCTAAAAGCAATCATTTACAATGGATTTTATTCAGTGGGATTAGAAAAGAGGGGGCTGAATAAGTATATTTCTTTGCAAAAAGTTTTGAAAGTAGTTTTTTCTCATATTACTCTTTCAATTGGTACTTATTGTGCATGAGTGGTAATAATAAATTCTCTGATATTATTAATTGTAATTTCTTCATGGTTTAGTAGTTTGCAATTCACAAAAATCCTGTTAGAAGCACAGCCAGAGCTATTTCCACTTATCAAAGTTTAATTTAAACTCCATCTTGTTTTGTTTGAAGGCTTCTCTCTGCCTTTGTAACACAACACCCTCTCCACACAATGCAAGAATAAAAAACGCCACCCTCACCTTTCTCTGGTAGATGGCAATCCAATCTGTGGTAGCAAACCACTTGTGACCCTTGATATCATTGACTCCATTCCTGAGGTTGCCGAAGCGTTTGGTCAGGTCCACCTGCAGCAAATTTCTCAACAGATCCTTCAGGTCTGAGCTGAAGTGGGACGGGAAACGAACCTGCAAACAGTGAACGCGGCATTCATGACGAACGTGTTCCCAAACTCAGAACTGTTAGCGTGAGCAGTTTTGTTTTGTAATATGTAAATACAAAAATAATTTTTCTAAATGTTTATTTACATGACAGTGATAGAATTAACTTAAAGAAATGTCAGGTTAGGCGCAGGTCCTGAAAATATGTTCTGTCTGCAAGTTACCACTGAAATAAGCAAAGTTTTTCACTTCCAAAAGATAAGTGAGGACATGAACCACAGTAGAGAAAATAACTTTACAGGAATTAACATAAAGCCACTGTGACTAAAATGGAAGAGTAATTCAGCGAAAATTTTATTTTTGGAAATTTCATACAATTTCAGTGATTTTTTCCCCCCCACATTTTTCCTGATGGAGAAAAAATGTACTGATTTCAGGAACTGATTGTTGAACAAGATTTGACAAAATTATCCAGCTAAAATTGGCAACATATGGGTTTTGTAACAAAGAAAAGGCATAAACTGAATATAAAACAACTGAGTCAGCTTTAGACCTCCCAACACAACATGTAAAATTAATTTCATGAGGAATGATACAATTGCAGCTGAAACACGGTCACTTAAACCAGTGGGAATTTTGATAGCAATGGGAAATAAATTTTCACTATCAAAAACAAGACCGTGTGATTAATATGACTTTCCCTGAACTCACCTTCCCCGATACAATCTTTTCATAAATCTGAATGGGCTGGTCCGCGAAGAAGGGAGGATAACCAGCAGCCATCTCATATATTAGAACCCCCAGAGCCCACCAGTCCACCGCCTTATTGTAACCCTGAAAACAGAAAAATACAGGGCATATTTAACAAAACCCAATATGACAGAGGAACATGCTACTGAATTTCCTGCAGGACTATGAGCTGCTTCAAATGCACTGAGCTCAACACTTACTTTACTGAGGATGATCTCTGGCGCCAGATACTCTGGAGTCCCACAAAGCGTCCAGGTTCGGCCTTTCACTCTTTTCGCAAATCCGAAATCTGTTACCTAAAGAGAGTAGCAGAGAAGGCAGGTCAAATCCCTGACCACATGCTTTATACAGACAAGATAGAAATTGGTATCGATTGGAGGGGAGGGATAAAAGTAATTGCGAAAATCTCTATGTACCTGTATGTAGCCTTGCTGATCAATCAGGAGGTTCTCTGGCTTCAGATCTCGGTAGATGAGATCCAGGGAGTGAAGGTATTCAAAGGTCAATACAATCTGGGCTGCGTAGAAGCGGGCGTGTGGTTCACTGCAACACATACAAGCCTCAATATTTACAGTCAAACACAGAGTGGACTTAAACGACATGGCCCGAGCCGAATCTAAAAGTGGACTTACCTGAATCTACCAATCCTCCTTAAATGTGAGAACATTTCCCCCCCAGGCACATACTCCATCACCATATACAGATTACTGTTATCCTACAGCGAGACAGCAAAAGTGTTACACCGGTGGGTGCAGAATACGACACACTTTAACAAATGCACAGGAGATACATTTCAAGACGCACCTTAAACGAGTGTTCCAGTCGCACCAGGAAGGGAAAATTGACAGCTTGCAGGATACGTTTCTCGTTCAGTGTGTGTTCTATCTGCTTCAGTTTCACTACCTGGGAAACAAATCACGGAAGAAGGTTTAATCACACAACCTGTTTCAGATGTGTGATTAAATTAAAAAAGGTGCTTTTCAAATCAGTTTTTTAACAGACATTTACTTAAAAAGTTGCTATATATTAGTGCTATCATCCACCTAGTTTATAATACTAGGACAAGCATAATCATGGTCAGTCAAGTCAAGCCACTTTATTTACAGCTATTTTCTGACTTGGAAGTCGTGCATCAAGCTTAATCTACCTTTTGTTTGTCAAGTATCTTCATGGCAAAATGCTGTCCTGTCTCTTTGTGTTTAACCAACATGACGCGCCCAAATGAGCCAGTGCCTAAGGTCTTCAAACGCTCAAAGTGATCCAACGCTGCAGTTTGCTGGAAGGGCAGAACAAAATATCAGTAAGAAAACTAAACTAGACACAGAAAACGAAGTATATTAAAATGAATCCTTATTAAAATAAATGAACAGTGACATTGTGCAGCAAAGGCTTAGGAATTGATGTGTAATTTCACAAATGTCCAGCAGAGGGTGTCCTGGTCTTGTGAAATAAAAGAGCCAGCAAATAACCAATAGCTGGCAAAAAACAAACTGGCCAACAGCAAAAGCGTAAGAAAAGCTTAAACCAGGATCAAATCATAATTAAATAAAAAAAGAAAATACATATGAAAAATAACATTTTCCGTGTAGCATATTTGTATCATCTTCACTATCAAAGAGAGAACAGCATAGACAATAACAAGAAATGGACTGATCATTTCCTCACTAACCTGAGCTGGATTCTCCCATTTTTTCAGGAAATCTTCTTTGGCTTTGGCAAGAAACTCCTTCACTGCAAACAGAAACAAACACCGATTTGAACCAAAAAACAAAACAAAACAAAAAAACAAGTCTAGCAACAAAAATGAATCAGAGAATGCCCAGAGATTGACACTCGTTTGTGTCAAAGAGGCAGCGCAGAAACTGAGGTGAAAACATAAGAAAAGAACCCCAAAAATAAACGATATGCAGAATCTAACTCAACCTGTGACTTAAAGTGTTGCTCAGCAAACTAGGAGACTTAAATAAGCAGGAAAGCTTTGTGATTTTGTAAAAAAAAAAAAAAAAAAAAAAAAGTCAAACTGCAGACTATGAGCTTAATGTCGTGGAAAGGAAAAACAGGAATTGGAAAGTGTAGTTAGGCCTGTCACCACAACAACTTTTGAGGGACAATAAATTGACCCAATTATTGCGATGAAAAAAAAAAATATTGTTATTTGACCATTTTCAAATAACATATTGAAATTGATATTGGCTTGATAATGCAAGTTCACGCTCTCAAAATCCATTTTTTTTTACTTTGTAAAAACCACTTAGATTTTATTTTATCCAAAATAAAATAAAAACCAGAAACAATAAAACAAAGCAAAAGAACACCCATGTACAACCAAAACCATAAATAAAATGGAATATGGTGTCTATAAACAAAAAAGTGACAGAAAAAGAAGCACTGGATGGAAATTACCGAGCTCATTTTAATTCACCATGCAATTAATTGATTAATTGCTTATTGTGACAGGTTTAACGGTAGTTCCCATTTTCACTCCTTGGCTGGTTATTTACAGCTCCACATGACCAGAGTAATTTTGTGTCCAAATACTGCCATGTGTAGAATAATGGCCCATTTTTCTGAGGACGTTGGCTTTTTGAGTAACACTAGTGGAAAAGAAAATCTTAAGTTAGACTCCTGAGATCACATTATTTTTGTGCTGATAAACATACAACAAACAACTAAATGTGGGTTAAACACGAGCAGTTTCAGCAGGACGACGACTCAATCCCTGCTTGAATTTGTAGATCGGTGGAAAGTAAACATTAAACATACAATTGTTAGCTTAAAGACATGTTCGGCTGTGGACAGATTAATTACAACTTGGCACACATGTTGTCATATGGAGAAGTTCAGTTTTGCCCCTTATCTTTATGGGGCTTCTCACAGCGCTCTGTGGGAACAAGCAGATAACTAGCCCTTCCTCATTCCTCCCCACCATGTGAGCACTGGCCACAGTAACCGAGGGAATAGTGCTATTTCTACTGTCAGCCTTGGACAGACAACGACGGAACCTAGAAACAAAGCTGCTGTTAGATAAAGGACTATAAGCTGCTAAATTACTTGTGTGAAATAAGACTAACAATTGCAGTACTTGCAATTGCAATTGTGTATTTAATTTAACAAATTTGAAAAAAAAACAAAAAACAACAATGGAAAAGAATATTTATAGAATCATAAAACTACTTAATATTGACAATCAACAGGAAAAACAGCAAAACGATAACTCTAGTTAAGCCTTTCATGATTACGTAAATTTTCTATCTAGCTAATCAATATCCAACAGCTGCCTGGGGCACGTTAGATAAAGTCGACCAGTGGTCAATAAAGTGTAAGTGAATTGTAATTCATTTATCAGTTTAGGGCTTTAAATGTTGACACAAATGATAATCTCGTATTGTCTTTGAATGGGAAAACTTAAATTGCAACCAAACTCCTTCTGAATTGGAAATGAAAGCCTCACGGCAACCAAACACAAAACCTCCATCTTTGCTTAGGTGGTCCGATTTCCTGCAAACCCTCTAAAGACTTTCAGCTCCAACAATAGGATGGGAGAAAGCCAGCAAAAATGGCAAAGACTAAAGTTCACGTAAACATGTCAGGAGCGCCGCGGCTCCCACAGAGAGCAAATGAAAGCAGAGCCAGTCACCAGGGAGAAAACATTTCCCGAGAAAGTTGCTCAACTTCCACTTCTAAGGAGAAAGAGCCAAAAATGGAGCAATTACTGGACTATGCTGGAGCATGCGGAGGAAAGACAAGGATGTAGTGGCTGGAGGATCGGTAGCTGTCCTGAAGGATGCTGGGCTTCATCTAGTCGGCTTTTCTGTAGATGTCAGAACTACTTTGGAGCTGCAAGTGAACAACAAGAAAAAAGAAAAAAAAAAAAACGCTTCCCACTGTACCCTGAAACTCCTTACCATCTGGAAGGACTATGGGTACCTCTGGTGCTGCAGTCTCTGCTGAGCGCGACCCAGATTCGCTTGAGCGCGAGGATGACTCCCTCTTGCTTGCATGCCTTCTGGAGCTCTTCCTGTCACACATTAGCCTTGCAAAGTCTCCCCTGTACTTCTTCCTTTGCCTCTTCCTCACAGCTAGTGACTCATGACCTGTCCTCCCCCTCGGAGAGCTATCTGACTAGATCAGCAACCAAAACCTTAACAAAAACCAGTCGGGTGTCCTTGCCAAGCGGAGAAGTGTTCAGGTTTTCCAAAGACTGTCGCTTTGCCAGAGAACGGGTTTAAAAAAGTAGCATCCACCTCCACCGAGCAGCAGCACTGGTGTTAACACTCATTCAGATCAATTGGACCCTTACTTGGTTTGTATCAATATTTATTCTGCACACAAAGTGCTCTCTGCTGTTCCCTCTCATGTTAAAACACATGCAAACACACATGCACACACACACAGAGGCTATATACTGATCTAAACAGGGGCATAATCACCAGGGGGAGGGGCATAAAACACTAGCTGGTATATTAAACCGGCCCCGAGATGAAGTCCTATGGAAAACTAGGCCCAAGTAGAGGCCCCAGAGATGCAGCAGACACCAATAGATGCAAGTCAAACTTTCCCTAATTAGCAGAACCAATCAGATTTCACATCTTTGATGACAAACCTTTAGAGATGATCTGGGTGCTTTTCAAGAAACATAGAAAAAAAGTGGCACCCTCAGGAGGGAAGCAAAACAGGAAACGGTCTGCCACACAAACTTTTTCTCTAAGCCCAAATGTACCAGAGCCTACATAGTGCCAGTGCTGAATTGATCCTCCAAAAATCAATCTGACATCTCTCCCCTGGGCCTCACTGGCCCACTCTGACGCAGAAGTAGAAGGGTTATATTAGGGCAGGCCGACTGACATTTACACCATAAAAGTGTGAAAAATCAGGTCTTAGTTGACAGGCAGTCTTGGTTAGATGGAAATAAGGACAATGTGGCTCAGAATAAAATGGTTAAAATGGCAAACAGAGTGCTATTTAGGCTAGAAATGTGTTTGCCAGTCTGCAAAGTTGAAAAATCAATTTCTGACATCAGCGCATATAACCAGGGGGCCCTTATTCAAAAACTCACCAATGGAAAGTTGTTTTATAATCTAATGTCCTGAAACACAGTGACCAGAAAAATTACTAACAGATCAGAAACACAGTAGCTCATGAATTTCTCACTGGTATTTTGCTAGTTTCATCTTATTTTAACTTTAAATCGGCCATGTGAGGACAGCCAGAGAGTCTCAGTTCATACAAATATTTTTGAGGAATCAATGTTAAGAAATAACCTCACTTTTGCCACAAACACAGCTAAACCTATGTATGACCAGGAAACATGCACATCAATAAGCCATGGCTCTACTTATTGTAAATAGCACTGAAGTTGACAATGCATTTTTAATAGTACTTTTGTCAAATTAGTGTAACAGACAATTTTGCATCATTTGACGAAGAAGTACAGTTGCTAGGGTAGGTAGCCACAGTTATTGACCCCTTGGAAAACCTGTTTACGTCTGACGAAGATGTGGAGTGGCGTCAGATTTTAGCAGTTGTAGATTTAAGCGGGTGGTGTGAATGCACTCCGAGCCCCAGAACCAGCTATAATATTCACAAATCACATACTGTTCATTTTGACAACCTTAAATACAAGTCAAGTTGAGGTTAGATAGGAATATTATTCTCCATTTGTCCATTTTAAATAAAAGGTCAAGTAGAAACACAGTTTTCCATTGAAGTTTCATTCATTACTAATCTGAGACCAGATATTTCCCAGGTGGGTTGTTCAAACAAAACAAAAAATACATGGTCACACATACGCATGATCTAATAATACATTTCTGGTCACTAATTTGATCAGTTTGGTGGTGTGGGTAAGATGAAGCTAAAGTTACCACATGATTACTTTAGATTTTCTAAAAATCTTTACAAATTTTTAGAAAACTGGACAATCTTTATTAATCTCATATCAACATTTAAATAAATAAATCCCAAATTTCTCAGACTCTACGCTTCAATAACTCATCAGTGTTGCTTTAAACAAGTGATGCTGGTGAATGGTTCCCAACGGCTGATATTTGATCAGCAACATTTTAAGAAAAGAACATTTTGAATTGTTAACAGCAACTCCTCATAATAAACAACATGTTAAGTTGAGATTATGGAATCAAATCAGTGTTTATGTAATTCATGTGACATGAATTAAAAACAAAGAATGTGAAAATCAGTGACAGTGAGCTCATGTTACTCCACTGCAAAACTGAAACTTCATTAATGTAAAAATGTGAGCCGTTCCTTCCTCTGGCCCATCTCAAACTTACTGAGATAGAACCAGAAAGACCCTTTAGGAGAACAATGTGTAGAAGTGAAAGTGAATATGTGATTCACATATTTCTTGTTATTTTGCTGCATTGCTGATTAATGCAGCACAATAGCTCAATTTTCCTTCAAATAAAACAGAAAAGTGAGTCTCGGTAAAGATTTTTCTGATGAGCTTTAAATCCACACCACAAACCTCTGTCCACAAACAGCATTACCACTAGATACACCTTGGAATAAGATACAATATTCAGATTGTAGTGTCAGGCGCAATTATTTGGCATTAGTATTACACACACAAAAAAAAGAAAAAACAAACAATGGACCACGGTAATAACAGTCTGAATTTCATCTTAGCCATTTGCTGGTTTTCCTTTTTAGGCTGAAACCTGCATGAGTCTGACAAAAAATATTAGTGACAGGAATTCTAAATTCACAGCAACTTCTAAATAAGTGCGTAAATACAGATGCACATTGCCTTAAACGGTTTCATTTTAAGATGCCAATGTTGTCGAGTCAAACTGTCAAAATCAGTTCTCATTGTCGCAGCTACGCGACGAAAACCACATCATTTTGTTCTGCCTCGTGTTAAACACCCTTTCTTGTCACAACCCCTCTGGGGAACTCTTTGTTCCCTTCTCTATGAGAAACTGTTGATTGATTTGAATTTCGTGCGTGTGTTTATTAATGTAAAAAACAGCCTCAAACACCCAACTTCCAGAAGCCGGTTTTCCAGCTTGAGAGGAGGATGGATCATTTTGAGCAGCCGACGCCGTGAACAAGTACGTAGTGAAACATTAACTCCCCCCATTCGGTTCTGATCCAATTCAAGAGAAAGTTTCACCAATGCCTTCTATTCTTATGTTCTGATATCATGGAAAATAAAACAAGATTTTCCAGTTTGTCAATCATTATTTCCTCCTCCTTTGAACTTGTGAACTCGTAATAGTTTATCCTCTGTGCCATTAAAGCTGTGTTTACTGCACTGTTGTAAACTATATATATGGCCAAACACCATGACCTACACTGCAGTGAGAAGGTTTTACATGAGCTCAGCTCAGTGGGTCTTATCGACAGTGAAGGATCTGTGCAAAAACGAACATCCAAAAACCATGTGACTGGGTGCTGACAGCTTGACTTCGGCCTCGTCCACGTTGGACCTTAAGTCTACACTCCAGTTTATCTTTGATGCTAGAAAACTGTGGTCCTGTGTTTGATAGTGAGAGACAGGCAATTTATTTAAAAATGCCTCGTCCAGCAAAAGATGCAAAGTTTGCGGTAGTCCAGCTTCAAAATGGTCTAGAGTTAAAATTTTGTAGAAAATACAAAGTCACAGCTGGCTTAAAGATTCCTAAACATTCTCCTTGTTGAGAAGATCGACTAATAAGGCTTTCTGAATATTTCCAGTGAGGCGAAGAAAAAAAAGTATACCCATTGTAAGAAAATGAAAGAACCACCACTAATCACTTGTATTAAAAGGTAACACCATCTTAAAACTAACCAGCTAAATGTAAGCTGTACCTGAGCAGCTAGCCCAGCTGCAATCATCTAATATCAGCACGTTATAATCTCAGCTAGGTATTCATAACAGATGGCTCCCCACTAAGCCACCTGTTGGATTTAGTCTTTAGGTTCTGAAGAGCCTAAAGATCTTGGTGAGTGTTTAAAGCATTTAAAAAACAAGGAGTGGGGAGAGTTTGATGATCTTTCAATTACAACAATTAAAAATATATGCATCACATGTATTTTATTGCCCAACCTTAGTTCAGGTGTTCCTTTGAAAAGAGGCAGAAAAACAAAAAGGCAGAAATTAGTTCTAATCTATACCACAATCAATAATAAAAAGTTTTATGAAACATTATTACAACCACAATAACCAATATTTCATGCTATTTCAGCAGCACTGTGAATAATTGCTGCTTTTCTGTATTAAATAATCTCACACTGACCCATGTGTAATCATTTGTCAGAGGAAGCTCCATGTGTACCACTATGATAAATGTATTAATAGATGCAAGTGTAAAATTACTGACCTCTGCACCGTCTCATCTCTGCCACCTAGAGCTCAGAAAGTAAGAATCAGAAAAACTAGTACCTCTATTGATGCGGGTTAGCTACAGGCAGAGCAAAACAGGTCACTTGCAGCAGCATGCAACTGAATCTGACAAACACCACAGAAGGTTTTCTGGAATATTTCCACAGTTTTACTTTGAATGTTCCTGGATTAACTAAATAGGAGTGCAGTAATTAGCTTCACAGGACATCAAGTGCTTTACAGGCTCCAGAAAGCATATAGAAAATAGATGGATGTAGCATGTTTTAGCTGTAGGTCAGCGCCAGAAGTTGCCATTTCTGCTCTCCAAGATGCCCGAAGCAGCTGATTGGCATATCAACGGCATGGTCTGCTGCTAATCAGCGTAGGCTTATAACAAAGCCCCTTTATGTAGAGACAGGAAGTGATGAGAGTGATCCAAACACGAACCTTGCTGCTACACAAACCAGCTGTGTGCAGAGAGGAGGAAGGACGTGAACAATGCAGATATTTATAGAAAGAAAGTTGCACTTTGACAGAGCACCACCGTACTGCACAATAAAACTCTGAAAACGAGATTTAATGTATGACATAACTTAAACCAATGCTGTTCAAGGTACATATCACATTGTCTTAACTTGTCCCGATGTTACTAGAGGGTGGAAGTACTACATCTTAATAGCAGTCATAAATTATGAAGTACGAAGACACAGAAATAAAAAATATGTAGTTAGAAAACATCAATTTCACACTGCTCTCCGAAGTATGAACAAACTTGTAGAAACTTGTCATAAATAATAAATCAAGATCAACTAATGTTTCCCAGAAAGAAAGGTCAATCCAAAGCCACTAAACACCTAACACTCAATTTAATGGATTTAGTAGCAAATCTTATTAAGAGAAAAAAAATACACAGAGGTTATGTTTCAGACAACAGCTTTTCTGTTGCGACTGGCTACATAAGTGGGACACGGCATGAAAAACAGCTCCACCCATAACCCCGTGCTAAGTCAAGTTCCAGAAAGACAACTCACTGGAGTGGCAGGCCTCTAGCTCCTCCTGTGGTCGGTGATGTGTGCCTTCTCCACCGCTCATGTCCCCCAGACACTGTCCGCCTCGGTGAAACAACCTTCCTGCCAGCTTGTGAATAACAGACATCCTACAAGGCCACAGAAGGCGCACGAACAGCCTCGAGACTAGCTTTCGAGACTCTACAAAGCAGGAAGTCCACAACAACTTAAAACCAGGTACAAACTTTCAATTAGCCTGTGTGTAGTCTACAGAACATGAGAGGAGACGGTGGACTGTGCGAAGCCGGGGCTGGACCTTCCTCGCTCCTTCACTTCCTGCTGCAGCTCACAGTTTTGTCCGCCCTGCTTCTTCCTGTGGGCCAGAAATTAGCCCTTTACATCAGCGCGGCAGCTCACTAACTCTGTTCCCCAGTCCGCAACATCCTATGGCGACAGAGGGTGCGCACCTGAACCAACCCTCGACACGCATGTTCCTTTTTCCGCAGGAACCAAAATGTCCTGCGATGTTGTGCCTAATCTCTGGCTGCTCAGTGGAAAAAATGACATCTCTGCGTGTGGGGCTCTAAAATACCTGGTCTGCACCTGTCTCTGGAGATCAGGGTGGACCAACAGCGATCAGGCTGAGACATGGACCTGAATATAGCACTTCCTCTGTACCTCAAAAAAATAAATAAAAAAAATTCTAAAGCATAAAAATCAACTTTTTAAATCAACGGTGGGTTACTGTAACAGAGGCTGGGGTTCACACTTACTCTCCATCAGTAACAAGGAGCTGATGATTATTTCACAGCTCCACGTTTAGACTTTGCACACTTGGACATTATTTATAGCGTTATAAGTAAATACACAAAGCAGTACCCTCCTGAGTATTCTGCAAGGCTGGTAAGATTGATTGAAAAAAAGAAAGCAAAGAAACTGTCAGAAAACTATGAAACAAAGTAAATATTTTGGATCACTCAGTTGTTAGAAACTCATCTGGATATTTGCAGTTTTTTGATAATTTGTAGTCTATTGTGGTAAAACTTTGCATTAGTTATACGTTTGAGCAGAAGTTTCAGAGAGCAATAGCACAAAACAATTTCCCTACATCAGAAACAATGTGTGCTCACAAAAACTTTGCGACACATACAAGTGCCTTTGTTGGAGTCGTTGCTCATCACATGCTGTTCAAGAGACTTTTCAGCTCCCAAGTTTCTGCCTGGAGAAGATCACTCTGGTGCATCATATGACTCCACCCTGGTATCTTTATTTCTTTTGCTGATAACAATCCTAACCCTTTATTTTCTTCGAGATGCAACTCATTAAATGCAAACAAAACAACTGTATCTCCATTAGTTTTTATAGCTTTACAATCTGTGAATACGAAGAATGCTTTCCCATATGCAAAACTGTGAAGTTGTGGGGGGAAAAAACAGAAACCACAAGAAAACCTATGGCTGTTTTAAAAGACCTTGCTGTCGTAATCACTGGTACCTCTGAATTTAGCCCGGGGCTTAGGATCACGAGCTTTCCTACAGGATGAGACTGTGTAGCAGTTTCTGCGCTCCAACAATTTGGCTTGACTTTTTTTTTGTGTGTGTGTAAGTGAATGGAAATTTCTCAAGCTTTTGAGGTCTAAAACGCTGCATTTCACGAAGGATGTTTGGCTCTTGAAACTCTGGAGGTGATAAATTGCTGCCACATTGAGAATGTACTGTAGTGAATGGTTACACCCAAAACAATCTACACTTACATAAAGTTAGATCTAGAGCTGCTGTGTGTGCGTGTGTTTTATTTATGAAACATACCTGTGCATACTTCCTCAAATAAGCAAAAGTTATATTACCTTGGCCATCCCAGTGAAAACAAATCCAAAATGAATATTTTTTTATTTATTTTTTTTATTATAAACAAAATTCTGTAATTTTGAGTAAGTTTGTTTTCACGTTGCATTTCAAGGATAGGGACTGCTGTCAATACGGGGGTACTCACCACTTTCCATTTCATTGCCCTTCTTCGCGGTGGGCGTGTTGCCCATGATTGCAGCCTGATGGTGGGGTCTCTTGGCTCCGAATGACTTTTTCTTAGAAGTCGCCTAGTTAACGTGCTTCGCTAACGAAGTCGTAGGACTCAATGAAGTTGACAGCTGGCTACTAGCTGACAGCAATCATTATTAGAAAACCCAGGTGGTAAAATTTTCCTCCAGCGGTTTTTCGTTGAATTGCGAGTTCGGAAAAAGTCCAGTTGCGAGAGAGCGTCTCCAAGTCTGCAGCTAAAACTAACTGCTGATGTTAGCTAAGCTAGCGTGTTAGCTCGCGGGGATAGCCAGCGGATATCAGCTTACTGACGTTAGCATACAAATTTCCAACACAGCCCTGACGAATCTTGCTGGTGTCACTCGGTTTCTTCTTTATTCCAGAAGCCGCGTAATTTTCTCCAATATCCGGTCCCGATGCAAATCGTCGAAAGATGCTTTTTTTTGTTTTTAACTAGCAAGTTAACGTTAGCATTTCGGATCCTGGCCTTACTAAACCAGGTGCTGTCTCAGGCCTTGTCAGTTGATATTTAGGTGAGAGAATTTATATCCGGTTGACTCGTTTTTCCTGCAGTCGGCTATTTAAATTGATATGGTTCCATTCGTTTCTTGATCAGTCGTGAGGTGCAACAAAATCCTGGGACCGACCACCTGATAGTCGATTCTTTAGATCAACAGACCTCTTCCATTAATCTTCAGACCGCAAGGGAAACTCCAGTCATCCATCCACCTGGTCCCCCCTCTTCTCGCATCTGATTGGCCTCGTACCGAAATACTTGCATGATATGTGTCACACAAGAACCTCCCATTGGTTGAGGAGAAAATATCCAAATATTGGATTGATGCGATTCGCCTGTTGAACGCTAGATCCCGCCTTCCACACTTGTTAGTAACCAATACGCATGAACGTGCATTTTCTGGCTTTATACTATTAAATGTTGGTATTTATATTATTTATTTTAGCAAAGCACGTACATTTTACAGTCTTCATCTCATTTATTGAACAACATTTTTTCAGTTACGCACACAGCTCACCTCGTTTACCCCGCCAATGTGTGACTGGGCGTGACGTTAACGTGGGCTATTTTTAGTAAAATGTGAGAATACAAAGGAAAACACAGCTGGCACTTCAGCTTAAATCGGTGGGAACTGGTAGCTGTAAATAAGATATTATGAATAAAATAACTTAATTTGCCTTCCAAATTACAATGAGAACCCCAGTAACGCAGAAAACTATAACAACCTTTCTTTATTTGTAACACAAAACTCCAATCAGAAAAGAAACAAAACAGGAAGTGATACAGTTCTTACAAAGCCTTTCTGAAAAAATGAAGTTAAGTAGAAGTTTAAGTGCAATTTCACACAAATATTAGATTACCAAACTTCTTCATACATATTGCTGTTTATGTCGAATACTTCAGTGCTGTAATGTCAAAACAGTTACAAATCCACTCTGCAAACAAAGAATGTGGCCATGTCATAGAGCAGCTTATAGTTAAATTTAGTTTAGCTGCATCATTTCCACTTATTTTTAACACTTCAACGTAGCTTTCGATAATCACAAGAACAGCACCTTCAAAAGAACAATGATTCCATTAAGATGTTCATAATCTCATAGGAATAAACACCGGAAGTGAGGATTGAGGATGTTTCAGGAAAAACTGAAGCAGTAAGGCTGAGAGATCTGAATGTCATTTCACCCACACTAGAATGTCCATGGGCATCCTTTAAAAACAAGGTAACTTGCCATCTGTCATCACCTTTTGGGTATCTCTATAAGCAATCCATGGAGTTATCTGGTAGTATGCCAACTGGTGGGACCTTGCCTGGCAGACAGGACGGGGGAAGCATGGAGTTTGATGTAGGATCCACGTTTTCAGAGTCTTCCATTTTCTCGGCGCAGCCTTCCCAGTTTATGTGAAATCTTGTAACACGTGGGTTTGATGCTAGGATGTTTCTCTGGAGCTGAAAAAAAATAATACAAAGAAAAACAGAATGAGTTACCATGGTAGAACAGTAAGGTTTATGGTATAACTAAATATGGTGTCTGGGAATGTTTGAGGGTTTTTTAGACTGCCATTAACTACTGAGGTAAAGTTAAAACTGTAGAAAAATAATACTGGAAACTTACAGTTGTTTCAGTCAAAGAAAAAACAGCTTAGTGGAAATTTGGATCTTATAACCTTTGACTTGAGACGTTTTTAATATGAAATGAGGAAGTACATTAAGTGATCACTTTGCAGCTTTAACCCATCATTTTGTGCCTCTAAGTGAACTTTTATTCCACATGTGAGATGACTGAAAAATGTGACACCTACAATCAAAATCCTTTCTCATTACAGCAAATCTCACAGCAACTTACGATTGAAGCGAATATCTGAATGAGTCACTGCTTGCAAAATGGCAGAAAATCTCTGTAAATTACATAATCAGGAATGGGCTAATTAGCTATTCACAGGACTTTGGTGGGCCATAAAAGCATGCTCGATGGTGTGAAAGTTTTTTTTATTTTTTTTATTTGCAAACACAACAATATAGGCAAACACAGACCATATGCTTTGCTTTTAAATAAATATGTTGCTAATGTTTACCTGTGGTATTTTTAAATAAAGCTTTCGGTCTAATAGAAAAACCCCAAACCCTGAAATGGCTTCAAATGGTTAAAGTTCCTTAGAATGGATCTATCAATATGTTCTACAGATTTCACTGATCAGATTTCCTCTGTTCTTGCATTGTTGATTCAGTTATTTTAGATTATCAAACAAATGTTAATATTAGACAAAAATAGTTTGAATGAAAACAAAATGCTGTTTTCAAATAGTGATAAGAGAAGAAAAGTTGTCCAACCATCCTGATGCTTTTATACCCTGTAGTGTAATTTTGCCCCAGTCCTCTGAAGAATGTGTTTAATTCAGTCCCATATGAGGGTTTTCAGACATGAAGAGACTGTTTTAGGTCACACCATTCACAGCAACTCGATCATATTCAAATTTGAATTTCTAAGCTCCAATAGAACCAACTTTCAACTTACCTTTTTGAGATATCGAGAAGTGAACTTGCTGGTGTTCTTTGGCCCATTTCTATTGTTGCATAACCCACATGAGCCTTAGCTTAAGGTCACAAAATGATGGCCCAGAAATTCTGGATTTTCTGGTAGAAACCAGAATTCCTGGTTCTATAATTACAGCAAGTTGGCCAAGTCTTGAATGAGCAAAGAAGTTCCTAGCCCTCGGTATGATGTTTTTTTGTTCCGAAATGCTGTTATATTTACACCAGATGTGACAAGACGCACATCTTCCAGAAAGTTTCATCTTTGTCTTGTCAACCCACAGAATACTATATCTAAACTCTAGGTTAGTCTTATTTGGCAAATGTTATAGTTGCCTTTGTGAGGTTTGGTCAGCAGTGGTTTTTCAATCTGAAACTCTTCTTTGGTGCCATTTTGGCCCAATTTCCTTCTTATAACTGAATCATGAACACTGACCTTACGGAAGGAAAGTAAAACCTGCAGTGCTTTAGATGTTTGATCTCTTCTTTTGTGTCTTTAAAGATAAATCATCAATCCACTCTGGAACTAACTTTGGCAGATAGATAATGACATCCCAATGTCTTAGAAATGGCTTTGTGACCATTTCCAGAGGGACAAAGTTAAATGACGTCGTTTCTCAACCAAGTGTCTTTGGATCCAGGGATGATGTGTTGCTTTTTAAGATCTTTTGAGTATTTTGTAATATCTGTGAATGATTTCTTGACTCTACAGGTTTGTCAGAGAGAAAGAATCAGTAAGGATAGTGAAATTGAAATTTGGTTTATCACAGTTAATGCATAATTTACTAAAAGGGGACAGTGTTTTCCCTTTTATAAATGAAGTGAATTTGAAAACTAGATTCTATTTTTCCTCATATAATTTAGCAAAATTATCAGCATATATTAGCTTACACTTGCCATTTTATAAAATTGTGAATACGTCATCATTATTTATTTTACCATCAATTTCTTTCCTTTTATGTTTATCTAAAACAAAAAAAAAGAATATTGCTACCCAGTGACACATCATGTCAATATTTAATTTTTCTTTTATGTGTATAAACTTTATTTTAAACATTGAGACATTTATGTTAGCAAAAGCCATGTTACCATAAATCAACCAGTCTGACCTGTGTGTAGTCTGGCTTGATTGGAGGATTTTCACGAAGCTCTGGGTCTGTGTATTCGTTGTTCACATAGTAACCAATTCGAATAAACTCCTGGGCACGATAAGTGCACGTAATTAGAACTACGGTTACGCCAACAGCATCACTTTCAGGAATCAAACCAGTATTTGGGGCGTCAGCCTGACAAAAGAAAAAACAAAAGCATTAAAACTTCAAATGGAGTATGTGTTACATAAGACACATGTACAGGTAAACAGTAACCTTTCTAGTATTTTTTTTTTCTTTTTTTTTTTTTACATTTTCTGAAAACAAACATACCTGAAAAACAAACATATGTCTTCCAGCAGGTACAGGCCCAACCAAAACAGAGTCCAGGATTTGGTCATACTCCTCACTTTCTGCTGAACCGACATAGATGATCTTCCATTCTAGGTCTAAAAAATATATATACTATAGTTACACATTAAAAAGGAGTTAACAACAATGCATAAATGTGAAGCAATTTTTAGGTTGTCTCATTTGTTCAAATTTAGTGATTGCAACATTAGGAGTCTCAAGAATGATATCAACAGACTGATTGTGGGAGCATGAGGCAGAATTTCCACCCACACATGGATTGGCCACCACAGATACCAGACCTCATGGAGATTCTTTGAGACGCTGAAGAACATTCAATTATGCCATCAAAAGACTTTCTGTATTCATTAGAGAATACAGAATATTGCCGTCACATCATTTAGAACTCAGTACTTGTTAGAAATCCCTGCAGCTTTTTCAGTGCTGCAGTCAACCTATTGGCAGTATCGTTGATCAGATTCAGCTTAATCTTTTCATTGGTTGTTGATGACTTTCCAATTATCTGCAACATGTGGCTCTGGGGCTGCAAGTGGCTCTTTGGACCTTTCAGGATGGCTCTTATCTTTGGCTGTAAATGTTATGGAGCTAAATTTGCCAAATATAGATGTTTCAACAAATGCCGTTTTTAGCAGCTTTTTCTGCATTTCTACAACAGCAATACACTAAAAGTACAAGCAAAATCTTTTTGGATCCAGTTTTATTAACATTAGTTTGGAAACTATTGTGCCTCAATTTACACAATTTTCCATAAATATGAACAGAGAAAAATGTACCATATCCATCTTCATTTTGCAAACCTTTTATTCCAAACCTAAAAATATAAACAAAGTGGTAGCTCAGATTCATTACAACTGATGACAGGCGTGAACTCAACTGAATGCAAGGTCATTGTTGCTTTTTACTTTAGTTTTTAAACCTTTGTTTAATTTGCAAATCAGTTAGTTTTCCCGTTAATTGTATTTCACAAATGTCACATTATGTGTTGAAAATTTTTTTGAAATTGCCTATTAGTGTTAAATTTTACTTGCGTAGCAAAATCTGTCATTTTAGATTTGTGCTACATTTTTAAACTGCAACAAATTGAACTTGCCGTCTCTCCTTTTTCTCTAAAAGTCAAATCGAGAAGGCTATATTTAAACAAAACCGCATTATGCGAATATTCTCAGTGTCTATCCCGAGGAATATTTAAGTCAGGCTGTATTAAAAGTCTTTCTGTACAACTCGCTCTGTTAACTTTAACCGAAGTAAACCGATAGCCGTTAGCCTCCACCAAGGAGTCTGTTTTTAGCGTCACACAAGCAGTTATATGAAGGTTTTTCTACGATGGTACTCACCTTCAGGAAGGTCTTCCATACATTCAAAGGTGATTTCAAACTGAAAAGGGTTTCCAAAAGGACTCGGGTTGTCTAAGACGGCTACGTTCAACACTTGTACCTTTGCCATTGCTGCTGGGGCGCTAAACTCGGGGCTAATAAAAACAAACGTCCAGTTTCCAAGAGGAGCTTTAACAGCGGCACTGCCACGCGAGTATTAGTAACAGATCTACCCGAGACACACCTCAGTGTTTACCGGCTCAGGCACACGAAAAATATTTAACTTCTCACAATGTCAATGTTAAACTAGGTAATGTGTCTTAGTATTTAACAATAAATTGCCGCCCTCCCGCCGCTTTGACTGTCCTACCCAGATGTCACCGCGAGTATGGCAAGCCGTAAGTACGTGGGAGACGTGCAGTGCGCTTGTTTGAAAACAGAGACGGACTGCTTTTACTGACCTCTACTGGTAAAATCACACAACATCAGATGTAAACTCTTTTACTTTCTAAATTATCTGAGATAGTCCAAACAAAGAAAATCTATCACTGTACATAACAAGAATACCGACATAGTCGGAAAATGCTGACTATGTCCTTGATACACAGAACCAAGAGCAAAACATATGATTTCCGTACATTTGCAAAAATGCAATCTGGTTTTGGCTGTTTTTCAAGTAGATTTAACAACATTGCATGAATAAAAGACATGTTCTTCAGTTTTAGTTTTGTTTTTTTAACAAAACATACATCCAAATAACTTTAAATTAAATTTTTTTCATTAATCTTATTTTCGGTCTCAACAGACACCATAAATATCTTGTTTAGGTTTTGATTGACAAAAAATTGCATTCATTTTGTGTGCCGAAAATTTACGTCAGCAGTACATGGTGCAGAAAATACAATTATTTATGAAATAGATTTGTTTTTTTGTTTTTTAGAAATTTCATGACGTGAGACATAAATGCAATTAGATTTCTCATAGAAATGTACCAACATATTTCAGTCACTCCTTTTTTATCAAATTTCTTTTAGAAAAACCTTTCCCTTTGCACGCAAAGGAATAGAGTCCAAAAAGCAAAGTTAAAAATAAAATTGTAATAAAAACATTTTTATTTGTCTGCTATACTGCAGACAAACACTTATTTATAGCCTTTTAATTAACAAAGAAGATGATTTTATGTAATAAACGCACATCCTCTACACTTCATAGACATGTCTGAAAATTTACTTTAACTTTTTTCCTTCTCATTCTTTTACCTATAGTATTATCAACTACTGAAGACGTAGTTAAAAACACAAACAAATGCACTGAGAACACTGCACACCAACACACTTGATATAGTTTTAAATAGGAGCGTAACAAAACCCACCTCAGTGCCCTTTTAATGATCTTAATAAATTCAGATCTGCAGAGATTAGACTTGAAGTAGGCAACTTTTTCCTTTCACCCCAACCCCTAGTCTGAGAAGTGGAGATTACTGGAGGATTAGAGTCGATTGGACCAGCTGGCCTCCCAAATTCATCCTTAAAATATCTCAGGAATGCTGATACCCCCTCTCATGATGGGAACCGTTGAACCTGATGGAGGCGCTGTTTAGTGCCACCTCCGTGAGCAGGTTGCTAGGTAAGAGCTGGACAGGACAGGGAGTGCAGTTGAACTCACATTGTCTTTGTGGCAAGTGACAGAAACTAGGCTTATTCACGTCACAATAAGGTTCGAGACATATTTAACATTTAGGAAACAGACAATTAAACGGATTTGGAGACGTTTTATTCTTTTCCTCAAGGGCTTCATGAGGAAGGAGCTGTTCTGCTTCACTGAACTGCAGCTTTCTTCGACTTTGGTACAAAGGAGGATCTGTCCGCCCCGCCGCAGGTAGATAACTGTGCGCAGGTAGTGTAACACGAAACTGAATCATGTGACCAATGGGAATCTTTGAAAAAAAAAAACAAAAAAAAAAAAACCTGCTTTGCATAAAATATCTACTGAAAGAGCAACTTGGATGAAGTCCGGTGATAAAAACACTTTGAATCGATTTTAGGAGTATCTCAGCACCTTACGTTACTTTTTTGGATCTTTTTTTTTTTTTTTTTTTTATCCGGATGATTATTTATGCGCAGAAGTGAGGCGGAAGCTGCTCGTGCGAGAGGAATCAACCTGTTCGATGTTTTCCCGATTTGCTTCGACCGTCCGGATCAAAGCAGGTAGCTGGGTGTTGTCTTATTTAACTTAGTCAACAGATCTTATAAGAATAAGAATTGAAAGTCGACTTTTCTGTTTTAAAGTGATATTCGGGTTGCAACACATTATCTATTTATAGGGTTTTTTTATTGTTATTTTCAAGCAGTCTGAGCAGGTTGATGGTGATTCAGCAGCAGAATGAATGTGACTCAGTAGTTGTGGTATCAGCTGCCTGACTCACCCACACAATACAGAGTGTCTAAGTGAACTCAGAAGAACATAAACCTCCTCTTTAATAATAATGATAATAACACTGTGTTTGTAGCAGTTAAGAGGAGGCGTTAAGTTCCCCGAGCGAGTGGTGGAAGCAGTGAAATGGACCCAAGTTGATGCCCAGTAACCCCAGCCTGCCCCGCAGAGATGGCAGCCTGTCCAGAGGTGCTGCCCTTACCTGAAGCCGTGGTTGGGAGCGTTTTACTGCTGGTGCTGAGCAGTAATCCCGTATGGGGTGAGTAAACGACCATTCTCCACACTCCTACACAAATGAGCTAAGCATCCGACCACACCTACACACACACACACACACACACACACACACACACACACACACACACACACACACACACACACACACACACACACACAATCACACCTTTAAATCTTTTCAAAAACAAACCTTCAGAGACAAAATCGGATACATGTAAAGGCTTGTTAGTGTTTCCTAAGAGCATTACATTTAAAGAGACAGATGTATTTTTTTAAAGAGAAAAGGCTGTCTAAAAGGTACACAGTCCTGCTTTAATCTTGAATTTAGACAAAATGTTTTGCAGTGTCCCTTCTCTGACCCTCCGTTATCAAGTTGTACTTTTGTACTTGAAAATCTCCCTCTTTGCCATTTGGTGAATGATTGACTCAGGATACCTTACGCGCAGGTTTCAGTTTTCAAAACAAGACTTTCTCTTTAACACGACTCTTAGGATGCCTAACACAAGCAAACTGGGCAAATTTGAGTTTTCCCCCCCTTCTTCAAACCTGCATGGCACTTTGACTCTGCATTCCTATCTTTCTCATTTTGCTGCTTATTTGCTCTTCTGGTCAAGGAGTTACAATGAAACTTCATGAGGTAAGAGAGCGGGTACATGGCTGGACAAGGATCAAATGGCTGATAAGCAGCGCCTGGAGGAGTATCTACTTCTGGTTGCTCGAAACTGGACAACAAATAGTTTGCTGAGCTGCAGATTTTGTTTGCTTTTTCTGTCTTGATCTGTTGCAAACAAAATTATAAAAAGAGTAGGGAGTAATGTAATGCTACTGGTTTTAGTAATTTGTTTTTATTTGTGTTGGGTTTTCATTTTACATACATTGTAAGAAAAATATCATTTAACATGGACTTCTTCTTAAGGTTCCATGTAGGAATATTATGCATTTTGTCAATTTGCTGATCCTAACTAAGGCTTTTATCCAATTAATGGGCTGTTACATCTCAGTTATGACTTGTAAACCAATTTTGTTACTATGGTTAGCCAATGTTTAAATCAACATTATGAGATTAGAGCTGCTAATCTCGTGATATGGACACTCAGGCCATTTTACCTTGCTAGTACTGTGTTTGACTCCCTTTTGAACTCCCTAAATTCTTTCCAAAATAATATTCTACAAGGTTATGGGAAACATACTGTGGAGAGTTGGTCCATGCTGACATAATAGCATCACGCATTTCTGCAGGTTTGTCTGCTGCACATCCCTGATGTGACGAGCCCTTCCTTCACATCCAGAGGTGCTCTGTTTAATTGAGCTCTATTGACAGAGGAGGTCACCACAGTGCCATGTGAAGCAGTATAGAAATTCAGCAAGACACATTTTTTTAAAGGACTCAGGGTTGCCTGTGTGAATTGGAGATCCATTTATTTTTCTTAGTTGAAAGGAATGATACCTAAAATAGTCTTCTGCTGATGTAGCCCTTCTTCTTTAAGGTTTCACATGTTTGGGCAATCAGAGTATTCTAAATATCTTTGCTGTAGCAAATAGTTTCTGAATCTGCTGTTGCCTTTCTGTTATCTCGAAGAAGTCCGTCCGTTCTCCTTCCGCTCACTGGATATTTTCTTTCTTTTCGACCATTCTCTGGGAAATTGATGTGAGTGAATATCCTTGCAGATAAACAGTTTCCAAAAATACTCAGATCAGCATGTCTGCCACATTTAGCAACAACCCAAAATATTCTTCCTTCTTCTTGTGTTACTCGGTTTGAACTTGAACGAGTCATCTTAACTACATTTAAATTCCCGAATGCATTGAGATGATGCCATGTCTTTGACCCAGTTACACTTTGTGTCAATGAGCATGTGAACAGGCGTACCTAAAAGAGCAGCTACTGAATGAAGGTGGATATTTTTCAAAAACTTGTTTTCTTCTGTAGTAGACCTGGAAATAAAAACAAACATTGAAGCTAAGCTAAAAAAAATTAACTTTGTTACTTTTACTCTTTAGTTCACTATTTATTCACATTGTGTAATTCACTAAGTATATTACAGAAAATGGTCTTATAAAAATAAATTTTTGGACTCACAGGTCAAACTGTGCCTCTAATTACAAGCTGTTTAATAAATATGGGAGTCTCTGTGGTTTGTTTTTGATTTGTGTCCTGTGGTCAGTCAAAAATTGTATGTGTGGCACAGAAAACATATCTCTGACAATGATTTTATAATCTGTTTCACTGGGACAAAAGTGATGTTTAGATTTGCATTTTCTTATACAGGAAATTCCACTTTGACGACCGCCAGTCCTACTAACAACACAGTAAGTGGAATTTTTTTTGTAATGTTCTCTATAAAATAATGTAATTCAAGATAAATATATGTGAAAATCGTATAAACTAATTAATTGTTCTATTGCAGGATATTTTTAAGCAGAAATAATTAGCAAAATTCAAAATGTAATTGAAAAAAATCCCTGATCTGTGAGGATAAAAAGTTGAATTAAGAAGTGATTATTTTTAACAACACGTCTGGCGTCACCACTAGAGTTAGCACAAAAATGCAGCTGAACCATTTGTTACTTTCTTTTATGAAGTGGCAAGGGAATCTGTGAACTTGTGAACTAACTGTTTAACTCCTTCAGGGACCAAACATTGCAGCTATCGTGGCCCCGACAGTCACCCTGGGTGTTCTGGCCATAGTTCTGGGGATTCTTGGCTGGCTGTTCTTTGTGGTGAAGAAGAAAAGACAAACCGAAGGAACCTACAGGCCCAGTGCTGAGGAAAATTCTGGTCCTCGTAGCGTGGCCCCACCAGATGCCTTAGAGCTACCAAAGGAGGAGAGACTCATTTGAGATTTGTGCAAAATACCAAAACGGACAAAAAGTTGCAAACACTCGGTGTTGCTAAGTGACGTGGATTTCAGCTGATAAACTGAGGAGGAACTTCAGGTTCAAGAGAGGACAGGGAGTGAATTTTTAAACTCCAGAGCATGATGCATAAACCCTTCTTCCTTTTTAAACAAGCACTGAATAGTTTCTGCTTGGCACACAGCAGAGGAGCGCTCAACGATCTCATAGAGGGAATCAAGAACAATTAAACACTTCAATCAACTCTGAATGTCAAATAAGCACATTTGATACTGCAGTATTTCATAGGTATTAATAATTGTAGCTATTATATGTTTTCTTTTTTGGTTAGTATCCATATGACAATGTAACACATCACCTAATTAAGCCCGTTACGAAGTCACTTGTAAATCTATGCTGATCTATAATGTCAGATTATTTTTTTCAGCTAATTTCATTTGAAATGAATATGGAAGTCTCTCTTTATTTGATGAATTATATCAAACATGATTTTATTTTAACCTAAATCTGCTGTGTGAATATAAAACAGTTTTGATTTTCTCCAAGCAAAAGCAAAAAGCTATCAAATGTTTACACTTTGAAGTATTCTTGGAGCAATCATTATTTACAGTGACATGGTTCATACATTTCATTTGATCATTTCTCCATGTTTATTTATGCTTTTACCAATTAAATAGTGAAATATTGGTTTGTTGTTTGTGTTGTTGAACGTGTTGGTCAAGCATGAAGACGATGGACAAAATGTGGTTGGGGAAACAGATGTCTAAACTAATAATCAGGTATCAACACATACAGTTTCTGATCTTACCAAAATACTGTAGGATGAGAGACCTTATCAATGTATTTGTACAAAAAGTCTCAGAATGATAAAACAACTTTGCAGATAAGCATTTCCTGTAACAAGCATGTGAGAAGAGTAAAAACAGTCATGGTTAAGTTATTTGTTGAAAAACTAGCAGAAGGAAAGTACTGTTCCTCTCTACCATCTGATATTCAAAGGGAACAGACTGAACTTTCATTGTCCCAGGCTTCAGTTCACACCATGGACTTGCTGTATGTTACAAACTGATTATTCATAATGAAAGGCTGTTACCAATAGCTCCAAATAACTTTGCTATCATTATCTTACAAGATTGGATTGTAAAATATAAACAATGTTGGCTTTAAGACTACAAATCTTTAATTGAGGTATTGATTATAAATGTCTTTTTTCCTATGGTACTGAAAAGACTTTCATTAAGGTGAAGCAGCATTTTTACAACATTTTTGAAAACAATGTGAGACTACCTTAGTAACTAATAATTTCACACAAAGACTTTTTGACCTTTTTAGGAGAAATTGATAGATTCACTCGGTCCATAGATGCCTAGGGTAGCGCTTTCTACAATAACTAATGGATTGAATCTAAATTTTGTCAAAATTCACCTGCCTCATTGTTCTGGTAAAACCTGGTTTTTGCTCCCCTGTCTTACATTGAGCATGTAAAAGAAGCAGTTTTTCTTTGATGGTTTGGTTAATTAAGGGAAAGCAATCCAAATAAAACCTGGCCCTTTCTAAATAAGCAGTTGTCAACTTTGTTAAATCATTAACTAACTGTGATTAACCATATTCCTTTGCTTTAGTTACAATAGCCACACTCAGGTCAGAGAATCACTATATCACCGGAATAGACAACATGAAATGTGCCAAGATTTAAGGAAATTCAAGGAAAGATGAATAGTCATTTACACGTGAATGGGTTACAGAAAACTTCCCAGGGTTTTTGATCTCCAGCGAACAGCAACAATGAGAATGTTTATCCAAAAATAGAGAAGGCATGGAAGAGTGATGAACCTTTCCAGGAAATACTGGTTTATCAAAGCATGAGTGCAGTGATGACTCCTCCTGAGGTCTGGGTAAAAACATCTGTTGGAAAATTGCAAGGCCAAAACCACCATTGATCAAACATAAAAGAAAGGACAGTTTCACATTTCCTAAAACATCTTGTTGATGATCCCCAAGACCTTGGAGAGAATATGCTGTCGATTTTGTAAGGCGTGGATTCTATTTCATTTAACATGAAACTAGTACAGTCATAAAGAAAGTTAAATAAGGTGATGATGATGTGATAATCTGGGCTGTTTCAGTGCATGCTTGCTTGACTTGTCTGTGCAATAGATAATCCTGATGGAGTCAAGTGAGATAATTTGGCATGAATTGTGAATCGCAGATCATTTGGATCACAGGTTCTTTGATACCACAGAACCTGTTGCTGGATTAAAAGCTACTCTGCAGACGAGAGTGGGTCAGAATTCCTCCACAGGGATTTAAGGGACTCACCGCTGGTTATTTCAAATGCTTGATGGCACAACGTGGACACAACCAGTTGAATAAAACTTTCTAATGGGGGCAAACTGGCCCTAGATTGTATTTAACAAAGTTTTCAGTGTAGCAAAAGTGAAATCTGTAAAGGGCCAAATGCTATGTTTCATTGAACTCCGTGTAAAGCAGTACATAAATACCCAGTCTTTAAATCTGACTGATTAGTTTCAACTGTTATTGCAGTAATCTTAAACATATTTAAAACATTAGAGACGATTTACAAATTAAACAAGTCTTTATCAGTCAGTTTTAACTTTATCTTTAGTGCTTTATCTTTTAAAGTTTTTGTGTTAAGCACAGAAAGGCAAGTTTAAACTAAGCAAACTGTTTGTTCTCAAGGAAAGAAATAATTGGGAGCAAAGATTGGAGGAGTTGTTATTTAAACTGGTAAAATTAGACTGGAAATGCTGAAAATGGAGTTGGCTGAATAAATATTCATGTAGTTATGTAGAATATTTATTTTCTAGAAAAGCTTCATCAGGTTTTGTATAGATCTCTCTAGATTGCATTGCATCAACACTTCTATAAACATTTTTGTCCAATTTGTATTCTTTTATTCTATATTTGAAGAAAAATATAAAATGATTGCAAGTGGATTTTAAATCTTATTCCTTCAATTTATTAGCCTAAATTAGACTGTGATCAGACAATCTTAATATTTAACAAACAGATCTTTTCTAATTTTCTCTTTTTTTTTTCAAAAGGTTTGAATTTAGGTTAAGTATCATGAAATATCTAAATACAACTAAAAATATCACAAATAGATCCTCAGGATTGTCTTCAACAAAATAGCACTGATTGTTACGCAGAAGTTTGAGATTACACTAAACGAACTCAGAGGCATGGAACAGGCCTTTCAATGTGATTTTATTCAATTCTTCACTTTCAAGGCTTCACAGTTAAAATCACTTGCTTTTGGACATGGCAAGGCAATGGCAGGACAAATGTATGGAGCTCAACGATCCAGTGCTTTCAAGACATACACGACTTTGTAAACCAATCACATCACTAGTACCAGTTAATATCAATGTCTAACACTAAAGCAACACCAAAATAGTTTGCTCAATGTGGAGAACTTTTCCATTTCAGAAGGGAAGGTGGAGAAAAAAAAGGCTGGGAGATGGGTGATGTAAAATGAGGTATGGCAGCTGTGTGAGACGAGGTTATTTTATGCGACTTCCTCCTCTCCCTCCTCTTCAAATTCGCCCTCCTCCGCAGTGGCGTCTTGGTACTGCTGGTATTCGGACACCAGGTCGTTCATGTTGCTCTCGGCCTCAGTAAACTCCATTTCATCCATACCCTCGCCTGTGTACCAGTGGAGGAAGGCCTTGCGGCGGAACATAGCGGTGAACTGCTCGGAGATGCGCTTGAACAGCTCCTGGATGGCCGTGCTGTTGCCGATGAAAGTGGCGGCCATTTTGAGGCCACGTGGTGGGATGTCGCAGACAGCGGTCTTCACATTGTTGGGTATCCACTCCACGAAATAGCTGCTGTTCTTGTTCTGCACGTTCAACATCTGCTCATCCACCTCCTTCATGGACATGCGGCCCCTAAAGACGGCGGCGACGGTGAGATAGCGGCCATGGCGCGGGTCGCAGGCAGCCATCATATTCTTGGCATCAAACATCTGCTGGGTGAGCTCAGGCACTGAGAGGGAGCGGTACTGCTGGCTACCCCTGCTGGTGAGGGGGGCGAACCCTGGCATAAAGAAGTGCAGACGGGGGAATGGCACCATGTTTACAGCTAGTTTACGGAGATCGGCGTTGAGCTGGCCGGGGAAACGCAGGCAGGTGGTGACCCCGCTCATGGTGGCCGACACCAGGTGGTTGAGATCTCCGTAGGTGGGAGTAGTGAGTTTCAGTGTGCGGAAGCAGATGTCGTAGAGGGCTTCATTGTCAATGCAGTATGTCTCGTCTGTGTTCTCTACCAGCTGGTGGACGGAGAGGGTGGCGTTGTAGGGCTCCACTACGGTGTCGGACACTTTGGGAGAAGGCACCACGCTGAAGGTGTTCATGATGCGGTCAGGGTATTCCTCACGGATCTTGCTGATAAGTAGGGTGCCCATCCCAGAGCCGGTACCTCCACCCAGCGAGTGAGTTAGCTGGAAGCCCTGGAGGCAATCACAGCTCTCGGCCTCTTTCCGAACCACATCCAGGACAGAATCCACCAGCTCCGCTCCTTCTGTGTAGTGACCCTTAGCCCAGTTATTCCCAGCTCCACTCTGACCTGTAGGTCAAAATGTTCCACATTATTTATGATTCACAGAGGAAAAACAAACAAACAATGGATTCACATAAAATTTGCCAAACATACCAAAAACGAAGTTGTCAGGTCTGAAGATTTGCCCGAATGGACCAGATCTGACTGAATCCATTGTACCAGGTTCCAGGTCCACTAGGATGGCACGGGGCACATATTTCCCACCTGAAAATATTGAGAAATGATTAAAACCATTAAATCTTATCATTGTTTAGCATTGCTAATGCTGGATCGGCAGCCTACCTGTGGCCTCATTGTAGTAGACGCTGATCCTGTCTAGCTGCAGGTCGCTGTCTCCATGGTAGGCACCAGTGGGATCAATGCCGTGCTCATCGCTGATCACCTCCCAGAACTGTGAGAAAAAACAGGTGTGGTGGTGAGTGAACTAAAACAAGAAGTTAACTTTATTTCACATTTGTACCTACTGGTATAAAAAACATATAACAAATTTGCATTTGCAGAAATATAGGGTTTATGAAAAGCAAACTAAATAGTGAAAAACAGATCTAAAGCGCAAAGCATCAGTCTGAAACACTTTCTCAGAAGTAAACAAGCATGCTTACCTCTGATGGCAATGATCTGATAAATATCTCTTTGCATATTATATATAAAAAAGATTTATGCTATCTAATATTTAGACGTAGAAAAGTGTGGTTATAATTAGTCAAGCAGAAAAGCTTGAAAGTGGTTTGATGAAAATAGGTCAGAAAAAAAAGGGGGAGGGGAGGCTGCTCCTCCGCCGACAGTAAGGTCGCACAACGCGCGACCTTATTACCATAAGAAACTTAATGCTGCAGTCAGAAAAGATGTATTTATAAAAATGTGATTTTATATGCATTTTTATAGCTATAGCCAGTTTTCCTTTGTTGCAATTAAATAATTACCACAATGCATGCACTCCAGAAAACATCACGCGGTTAATTGATGATGATTAATGTTTTGTTGCATTTTGCATATTCAAAGCGCTGCAACGACTTCTGATTCGCTGCACGGAGTTCCTTCTGGAGATTTCCGAGAGGATGGCTTAGCGACCGCCGACCGAGGTGCGTCTGCGTGAAAATCTGCACAAATCTTTCCACGTTGCGAAGGTCTACACATATAAAACATTAACTACCTTTGCTCCGATCTGGTTTCCGCACTGGCCGGCCTGCAGGTGCACAATCTCGCGCATTTTGGGCAGAGAGACGGGAGGATGGTCGAGTAGGAGCTGGGAATATGAGCGCCGGAGATACACAGGACGATGGGTCCCTGCTGCAGTCGATTGTGCAGGATTTGTTGCGCCGCCTTTAAGATCCTCTCTACTGGCCTGAAACGGTGATGCAACCTGACGTCATCGCCATGGCAACCAAAGACTGGAGGATCCAAAACCCCATGGAAATGGTGGATAGGACGCGAGGAGCTGCATCACTCCTCTAGATTCTCTCACGAACTGACTGACCCGCCGCTAAACACAGTCGTGCACACACTGGGCAAGCGCTGAGGCTGTGGGAGGCAGTTTGATCAGCTACTCATGTTTGGCATGAAATGAGATAAAATGTGTAAACATCAGTTTTATTCAGAACTTCATTGTATTTCAAAATACAATGATACTAAATATAAAATACGTTTTTAGGTGGCATACTGGAACTTTGGCATGTTGGTGTGAACCGAAAATGACCCAAGAATCAGCTGATATTAATGCAAAACATTTCCCTCGCTGGTTTCCTTCAGTCTTATCAAAACAGCACTTTAATTGCTATTAATTGTCTCTCTATCTTTGCAACTTGGCATCAGATTACAAAGAGAATAAAATTTGATGTATGACTTATTCTGCCCGACTAACAATGCCAAGAAAAAAAAAGAAATGTTGCCAAAACAAGTTGACAATGGGATGTATTATATTCAAAAATGCTTTTAATGTAGCTTAAAACTTATAATGTATTCAGCATTCATCAGCTCACATGGAGTTTAAAAGCAATACCAGGTACTGAGTTTAAATTATTATGCATTTCATATTCATAAAAATCACAACTATTTAAATGATACAATTAACAACTGTCTAACAATCTAAAATAACATGTTCAAAGCGTAAAAATGGTCATCAAAACCTAAAAATACATCCTCGCTTCTAACAGACACTTTTAATCTGAATGCTCTCAGTCTGTAATCTGTTTTTGACTTCCACAGAGTTACAGGGGAGTGAAAAAGACTAAAGCAGGATAACATAAAGAAAGAATAAGGTACAGCATTTTGACAAATATTATTAAAATATAATCTGAAATGCAGTTGCTTTCAAAAGTATACATACCCCTGTTCAAATTGATTGTTTTTGTGGTGTTAAAAATAAGATCAAGATGAAGCTTTTTCCACCTTTGATCTGACATGTGTCCTTTACAATTTAATTAAAAATTAAGTGAACGTGTTTGGTGTAAAAAATGTGCAAAACAAAATCCTCTAACATAGCTGCCTAACTTTACACACCTTTAGACATCTTGAAGCTGTTATGATTTAAGTGATTGAAC
The DNA here is from genome assembly GCA_903066825.1 of Alfaro cultratus. NCBI lineage: Eukaryota > Metazoa > Chordata > Actinopteri > Cyprinodontiformes > Poeciliidae > Alfaro > Alfaro cultratus. The sequence continues at coordinate 46,306 of CAEFZX010011308.1, forward strand.
TCATTTATTTTCATTTTAGTTTCTGTGTTGATGATTTTCTTATGGTTCATTTATTTTCTTAGCTCTTGCCATTTTAGTGTATCCTTTGTGTTAGTTAATGTACTTTACATTAGTGTTTTTTTCTTTCTATTTACTACTTGTGTTTGTTTCTGTGTTTGCTTCATTTTTCTTTCATTTCTCCCATAGTCTGACATTTTGACCCAAAACATGTACTTGTCTACAACAAATTTGGAAAGAGGAAGACAAATTTTTTGGACAAAATATGCTACACTGGTAGAATCAAAGGTGTTTTAATAAAGTATAATCAAAGGTGTTTTAATAAAGTATTGGTTTAAAATGCAACTTTAAATTTTTTATTTAATATCTAAATAAATAATTTCTTTTTCGGCAAATAAATAATTTAACTTGAATTATCCAGAAAGGTGGGAAAAGTTGTATTCATCTTTTTTCTTTTAACGCCACAAAAACCTCATATTTTGCCAGTGATGTGAACCTTTTTTAATTAAGATTTCAAGCCAATTAATTTCCAAATTCACTTGCCAACATAGTGAGGCCACAGTCTGAACCTAAGTGATAGTTTGACAACAAAACTGCAGTCACTAAATTCACTCATACATAAAAAATAGTTGAACTATTTCAACTAAAGTTGAACTATTTATATCTCGCTCTCCTCTGATCTGATGGCCATTTGCCAGAGAAAATTGTTTAGAGCTCCTATTGTTTAAAGCAGCTTCTTGTTGTGCTGCTTTGAGCCGTCAGCACAGATGTCACAACTGAAACATTCAAATTTATGTCCTGAAAGATCACATTCCAGCCTTGTAGAAAGTTACCAACCAGTTTTTAGTTCTTTCTCAACTGGCCAATGAGGCTTTATTTCCTGTTTGCCAGCCATGCTACATTCGGGGCTTTCTCACACTGCTGCATGACTGATGTTACACCCACAGAGGCCAAGCACAGGAAAACCAGGAACATTTGCCTCTTCTCATCAAGAACAATAGATCAGCTTGCAGTTAACACAAACTGAGACTTTAGGACGCCGTTTGTCCGAACCAACGCTAAAGAGCTTTCTTTTTTAATACTGAGCGTTTGACATTCTTAAGGTAAGGATCATGTCTCTCCCAGAGGAGGATCTGACATGTGCAGTGTGCTGTGACATCTTCAGGGACCCTGTTCTGCTGTCGTGCAGCCACAGCTTCTGCAGGAGCTGTCTGAAGAAATGTTGGGACACAAGGACAAGGGAATGTCCAGTTTGCAGAAGGAAAGCGTCCAAATGCCCTCCTCTGTCCAATTTAGCCCTGAAGAATGTCTGTGAAGCTCTTCAGCAGGTGAGGAGGCAAAACTCTCTGGAGGAGCAGGGGAAGTGCAGCCTACACGGGGAGAAGTTGAAGCTGTTTTGTCTGGCTGACGTACAGCCCATCTGTGTGGTGTGCCAGGCTTCCAAACTTCATAAAAATCATGACTGTTCCCCTGTTGAAGAGGCACTTCTAGACTGCAAGGTAAGGGAAATAAACCACCTTTTTGAGAGCTGCTGACAGAATGCGGTTCTACTAGTCCGTCTTGATTGTCAACCGTCGTGTGAGAGAAAGAGATAAGAGCAAAAACACCCGATGTGCTGTCTGCTGATTGGATATGTTTGGCTTCCAGGACAAACTGGAGTTCACGCTGAAAAGCTTGGAAAGCAAACTGGAGTACCTCAAGAGAAAACACAGGACCTCTGCTGACATGTTGGCTTACATTAAGGTAATGCATGGTTAAACAGAAGCAACAATTATTTCCATAAAGATGACAGAAAACATTAAAACGTGTTCCTGATAATCTTCCTGACAGTATCAGACACTAACAACTCAAAAAAAGATAAAAAACCAGTTTGAGCAGCTACATCAAGCCCTTTGTGATGAAGAGTTGGTCCGCAGAGAAGCTGTGAAGAAGGAGGAAGAGGAGAAGACTGCATCGATCAAAGAAAAAATGAATGAATTTTCAGCAGAAATGCTTTCTGTCACTGAGACCATGTCTGCCATCAAAACACAGCTCAAAGAAGATGATATGATTATATTAAAGGTACGAGCTGCACAATGCAGCAATACTGTTGAGGATTAAAAACACAGTTATCCTTAATGCTGTTTTGTTTCTTTCAGAATTTTAAAGCCACTCAGGGAAGGTAGGTTGATAATATTTTAAAACATTAATGTTATAAAATACACGTATATTGTAATTATTACTCTGCTTTAATCACAGGGATAAAGATATGGAGGAGGATTTAGATAACATGTCCGGTTTACTGTTAGATGCAACAAAACACCTCTCTAACCTGAAATACAGTGTCTGGGAGAAAATACTGGACAACATTGACTACAGTAAGTATATTTAACAATTGTATAACAGAAGAATTGTCCACCGCAAACCTGATTTGTAGGTGATCAGTACTCTTAGGCTAATTTTCTGCTTTGTAGCCTCTGTAACTTTAGACCCAAACACAGCACACCCATGCCTCGTCCTATCCGAAGACCTCACTTCCCTCCACTACTCAAAACAGCCCAGCTGTTGCCCTGACAACCCTGAGCGTTTTCACGTGAGTGCAGAAGTGGTAGGAATGACCTCGCTCGGCTCAGGAAGCCACCACTGGGTTGTGGAAACAGGAAGTAATCAAGACTGGCTCCTGGGCGTGGCCTCATTGTCTGCGCCGAGGAACGCCGAGGTCGCAGCTCGGCCTGAAAATGGCTTTTGGACTTTGTGCTTCCGGGACGGAGAGCTCAGAGCAATGAGCTCGCCACCCACCCTGGTGACTGTTACAACTAAGCTCGAACAGGTCAAAGTTCAACTGGATTACAACAAGGGAATAGTGTCATTTTTTGACCCTGTGGACAGTTCGCTCCTGTATGCTTTTACGCAGACATTCACAGAGCCTTTACTACCATATTTTTATACACAGAGTAGTCACCCTCTGAGAATAATGCCAGAGAAGGTACTTATCACAGTGCTGCGCCAGTAAGTAGGTTTTCTTTCTTTCTTCTTTTTTTAGTTTTCCTGTTCTCCCAAAACAATGTTCCTAAAGGTTTGCCTTCATTTTATAAAGTTCTGGACACAAATCCTCGTGTTTAAGCACAGAAACTTTCAGCTTTTACTTCAAACCAACTCCATCCTCTCAAATCCAAGTAATCTTATTGAAACACTAAACTTTGCTTTTGCTATTTGGGGAGACTCCCCTGCCCAAATAGAAAACAAGCAGCGTTTTGTAAAAGTATTCATATTTCTTCAGCTTTTTACATATTTTCCCATGCTAAAAAACCAAACATTATAGTATTTTATTGGGATTTTAAGTGGTGCATAATTGTGAAGTGGAAGAAAAAAAGAGATGCTAGTTTAATAAAAGCTGAAGTGTGGCATGCATTTATATTCATTAAGTTGTAAAATCACTTTTTGCTGCAGTAACAGGTGCTGGAAGTCAAACTTTCACAACATATATTCGGTTTTCTAACCAGATTCCTTATCCCCACTAGAAAAACATCCCACAGCATGATGCTGCCACCTTGTTTTACTACCAGGACTGTTTGTTCAGGGGATTTTATACAAGGACTTAATGTTTTTATCATTGTCAGTGATGGTCAAACAAAACTAAATCTAGTTTTAGATGTTTCACAACATTTGGACTAGAGCTAGGGTTTTCTGTCAGTTTGCTAAATAAGTGTTTTTATTATTATTATTATTATTATTATTATTATTATTAGTTTTTCTCTTTGAATAAAACAATCTGTGCAAGTTTCCTTCTTCTCAAATGATATCTTTTTTGAAGGTCCATGTAACATTTAGCTGCCACAAGATCAAAAATTTTTATTTGGTTTGCAAGGGTTTAGTCTCCTGATTTAGTTCTAGGAACACAAGCTGAGCCAAATATTAAAATATGTGAACATGTCATTATATTTGATATGTTATTTAGAAGATCTGTCGGTGGTTTATTTATTTTGTTTTTGCTCATACAACAGTAATAGAAAATACTGTGATGCATTTTCCCCTCTCTGTGTAATTTTGTTGCTGCCTTGTTGTGTTTGTCACCAGTAGTAAAGATTCTTTGTGAAGATCTTGTACACCTCACATTTTTTGTTGTGAGGTGTACATGTTTGGGATTAGCTCAGTGAATATGATGAAAATAAACCCAAATTCACGTACAAAAAAAAAAGAAGAAACACAACAAAGTGTTTAATTTTTGTTCAGGTGACTGAATGGAAAGTTACATCTACTGTAGACCAAAACATATTGTTGCACAAAACACAATGGCATAGCAAAGAAAAAATTGATAAAACTTCATATTTTAAATGACATTTCTTTTTTATGGTTTATTTTTATACACAAGAGGGCGCCAAACCCAAACAATTGACTTGTGAGTAAAAGTTGTTACATGCCAATACATTTCATGTCATAATGAGGTTGTTACAATATCAAGCTGAAATGGACAAACTTATATTATTATATCATTACACGATTTCGAAAATAACATTAGATCTACACACATTTCTAGAGGAAAAAACTCCTTCAGCCTATTTCATTACACTATATTTTGTCTTCATAATGTAGCCTTACAAATCTAAGCTGATGGTTTTTGTGTAGATATATTTTTATTTTTTTCTGCGGTGATGCAGGAAGTGAACTTCTTAATGCAAGCATCTGGAAGGAAAGGAACCTTCTCCAGACGGGACAAGTAGACAAGTGGTTGGATAGTGCTGCTAATGTTTAGAAAAGCAAAGCCAACGGGCTGCACATAGCAACGAAACACGTCAGGGGTGTAATGATCTTCAAACGGAAACAGTGCAACAAGGGGCAAATAGTTGAAAATAATGATACGGAGGATAGAGAGCACCATGTTGAAAGCCTTCTTCTTCATGGGATGCATGTCGTCTTTCCCGGCGCCACGAGATTTCTTCAGGACCCATAAGATGCTAGCATTACAGACCACCATCCAGGTAAAAGTTGCGAGGACCTCACCCGTGAACACCTTCTCAAAGTTGGGAAAACCGCCCACCATCTTGGCTGTAGAGTAGGCAAAGGTAAGGCAGAATACCAGCAGAGTGAGGCTTAATCTGTATTTGATGGGTTTCAGCTGCCCAAATGTGATCGGAAAGAGCACTGCCACAAATCGATCCAGGCAGATGCAAGAAAGAAACAGTGGGCCGCTGGTGTCTTTAACACCGAAGGAAAACTTAACGGCCGACCAGACCTCTTTGCTATGCCAGATGTAAAGATTTAAAAAGTTGAGGGGGGTCATGGTGCCAAAGTAGGCATCCATGAAGGCCAAGCAACCCAGGAACAGGTCTGAAGTGGACGGTTCTTTGCGATTGTGGATAAGAATTGCAATGACAAGCAAGTTGGCAGGTATTCCCACGATTACATTGATGACTTGTATGGTAAGGTCAAACAGAACTCCCTCAAAGTACCTCTCACAGCCATCAAACACACTAAAATGTTTAACAGTGATGTTGACATTAACTGTGGTGTTGTGAGGGACTGGTGCAGAAACAGAGGTTGAGTTAAGTGGCAAGATGTATCTGTCCATGTTGACCAGCAAACGCAAGAACTCTGAAAGAGAGAATGGAACAAAAGTCATGGTTGTTATCCAACTTATACAACAACAGCGAGAAAGAATTTTTCCATTAAAGCCCAGAGTTATCTTGATGATTTGTTTCATTCTCTTAGCCTTTTCCCAACTGAGCAAAACTCCAAACTGTCACATCAGACGTGCTGTTCTTTATTAGTCCCCTTGGGTTGTGATCTCTGAGCAGTCGAATCTCAGCAGGAACAAAGTGGCTGCAGAGGCAGCTGTTAGACAGTAAAAACATGTTACAAACACCTACAGGACCTCTCCTCAGGCTGTTATTTTGTTATTGTGTCTGTGTGGGCTCTCCTCCGGGAAACACGACTCCCTGAACGAGAAGATGTCTAAGACACTTCAGAGACTCCTTCCAACATCCTTTCATAGCAGAATAAAAGAGCATCAACTCTCGGTTTTTAACAGCAAAGGTCATACTTTGCGTGCCGACAATAAATGATCGTAGATGTTCTAAAGCTTTTTAAAGGTCAGTCGCTACATGCGATTGTTTCTAAAGCTGTTTCTGAACAAAGAATGCTAAAATGGGAAATAAATTTAATACATTTGAATGATGAAAAGCTGATTTAATATATGAGGGTCACATAGGTGTTGGCTGCAATCGCTGTATATTTTCCTGGAAGTAGGAACACAATCTTCTCTGCAGATTGTATTTAAAGCTAGAAAACTGTTTGCTGCAGCTCTGATTATTGCTCTGCACACAATCTGAAACTTTCTCTTAAAGTCATTATACCTGAGCTGCCTCCAGCTATGGACTACTGAGACCAGCCTGTGATTATTCCTTGCCATCAAGGGGACTGATCTGCTTTATTGTAGACCTTTTTTAGCCTCACCCCCCTGCGAATGGTGTTTCCAACCTCCCTCTGCTACAGGCCTCACCTCAGGCCAGTCACACCCTTGTGGGATTAATCACACCTACAGAGGACTGAAGTTTTTAACCAATAAGCTTTTCCTTCGAGATTACAGACAAAGTCAATTGTTTTTTTTTCTTCAAGCACATCTTTTGACAGTGAAATAAACAAAGCACAATCTAAAAGGTTGGCTGTTTGTTTGTCTACAGCATGAGTAAATTTGCAATTTTGAAGTTGTTGAAAAAGTGACTTGAGCCATTTGCATATAATTTAATTATTTGTGTGCCTGACTTGTAAAGGGTAAAGTTTGTTCTATCAGGTTATGAAAGTAAACTTTTTAAAAACTTTTTTTAATGTTTGCGACTGAAAAGTTTTCTGTCATAAAAAAACATTTTAAATAACCATCCATTGTCTATACCTATTGGGTGAGAGGCAGGGAACGCCCTGAACAGGTTGCCAGTAAGTCACGGGGCAAACAATTTAAAATAATATTTGTTAATTGTACTGCAATATGTATTTGAACATGCTTTATTTTCACTGCCATATGCTAAATTGGTGATATTGCCTTTATACCTTTAAAATATGCTGAAAATCACAATAAGCATCAACTTAACCTACACTTTGTCTTGATATTGAAACTAACAGTCCTTTAAATAGAAGGTGAGCAAAAGTTGAAATCCACATGAAAGTAAAAAGAAAAATGCCAGTTTCGTTTTATAAGTTAGACCTACAAACTTTACTCATCTTACTTTATCCAGCAGATAATGAAAATAAAATACGTTACTGATCCCAAAGGAAAATTAAATTAAATTTACTTATTCTCACAAATTCTAGCAAATAAAGTCAACCTTTAATGGCTAGAATAAATCGATTCGCAAACTCAGTTTTAGTGTACTTGTTCAGACACTTTTTATGACACAGCCATCAAAAAAATATGTATGTAATTGTTAGACTTCAGAGTTTATACTCACCGGTTTGGTATGTTCTTCTGTCTTGATTCCTACAATTGATGCAGGGTGTTGTCCAAAAGCTCTCATATATCTGTTGTCTGGTGTGTCGTCTGTTTGACGCCAACCAGTGAGGGAGGAACATTTAGATATCAAGAGAAAATATGGACCTCTTCAGTTGAGTGCTTTCGATTTTTTTTTTTTATGTGGGAAGGTTCTTTGTGTCAAATGATGGTTATCATTTTACACTCGTGTGGCAAATTTATCTACAGGGCAGATGTTGCAGTGTCTCTATCTTGATTTAAATTTTCAAACATTTTCTGCTAATTTTATCAAGGAGTTTGCTGTGCAATGTATGCTTCTGCATCTTCCCTTCCTATTTGAATATTTAGCATATGGACTTTGAAAAGATCAGCCCTCCAGATTTCACAGAGAAGAATCTGTTGGGTTTTACCCCTTTATTACTAGAGACATTTAGTTCAAAGGCACAGATGGTTTTAGAACATCTCCATGTCCCAGTCATGCATCCAAAAGAGGATGCGGAGCCTTAAAAAACAGGTCATGAAGGCCATCTCTGCAGTGTCGATTAAAGAAATGGAAAAAAAGGAACTGGAGATTTGTGTGTCAGCGGGTGTTAGAAGTGATCGTTTCTGAGAATGGCTAATTGCATTTGAGGCACTGTGTAGGTAAGCAGGACCCAATGTTCTGTTCCCATGTGGGGAGATGAGACAAAACCCACGATGATTGTTGCACTAATGTGTAAATCACACCAGAGAGATGTACAGAAACCAGTGTGAATTGGTTGCACTGGCTCTGTTGTGCCTGAGGGGGCAGTAGTGTACTGTATTTCACATGGGTTTCATAATCGCTTCTAAAAGGACACTTGTACAATTTTTAATGTGATTTATGATGCATATAATCTACAATTGGTCTTGGATTTAGAATCTGTGATCTGGCTCCTCCTTTTCCATTAAAAAATAAGAGAAAGAAAGAAATGTAACATAAGCATGTAGTTCCGAACTGTCAAACAAATCACAATTTTTTTTTGTCAAATCTTGTCAAATTATACACCCTGTCTTCATTCTGTCCTCTTGTTTTTATTATACAATAAGTGCTTTCTAAAACAATTTCCTTCAGTTTCCTTCTGCTTTTTGTTTGCATCCATCTGTCTCACTCCAATTTAAATGTTTACCCCATTTCAATAAAAATAAACTGTTATTTAAATTGTCCCAGCACTCTGCAAGTTGAGCTGTATCTTATACAAATAAGAAGTCACATGTTTATCTCACCCTTGTCTCAGATGCATAAATGTTTTCATTCATTCTGCAAGGTGACATTACGTTGTATAAAACAGAATCAAACTTTTGCATGTATTTCTCTTCAGGCTGTCCAGATGCTGATGCCAAAATTAGATTACAAGTTGTTAGTGACAGCGCGCAGAAACCACCCACACACAGCGGAAAGCCACATAAAGTTCTTTGGTTCAGAATGAGAAAATATAGGTTAATTTAATCTATTATAATGTGTCTAAAGCTGCAAACATGTTCAAAAGTGTGCAAGCTGAGCATTTCAATTATCATCCTGATGACTGATTGAATACCAGTTTGTCTGCTGTGGACATAGATGGGCAAAAACACTTGAGACAGTTTGCTTTCAGCCCTGTCAGGATGAAAGTCACACAGCTTCACCCATCCACTTGTATGTTTGCATTCACATGTGACGTTAACACTAGTGGTAAAACAGGAGAACAAGGTGCAACAGTACCTTACCACAGAACTTGGAATTAGGATAAAAATCTTTTTCTTTCTGTTTTTACAACACATGTACGATGGTTTTAGTGCTTTGTTAATAAAACCGATTTACTTTCTCTCTACCAGTAAGTTGTCTGGTAAGCATCCTACCAACTGCTTTTCTGCTCATCTCTGGAGCATCTGTGTGTGTTGACAAATGTTTATTGAGATCACATGGTGAGAGAAATTAAGAGCAGATGGACATAAACAGAGCGGTAGAAGTTAAATAATCTCATACTGCTGTAAACACATTTCTGTGAGGAATTCTCCAGAGGTTTTCGACTTTGGAGCTTGGCGGATATTTGCCTCCAAAGGAAAGCTTACCTGCAATAAGGAAGGTTCATAGGAAGGCAACAAATATTAGAAAAGGAAAGGTACAAACCTCTCTAACCATCTGGTTTCACCATTATCAGATCAAATAATCCTGCCAATGCAGAAAAGCATAATGCACACAAAGAAAGAGAGAATGAGATGGGGGAATGACATCATTAGTCTGTGGTTTGTTCATGACATTTGAGGACACATAATAGCTTTGGGGAAATACTTATCAAATTGTATTTGCATCACATTTTATCCCAATAACTTTGCAGAATTTGTTTATGTTCTGCCATTAGTGCAAAGGTCATCATTTAAAGAATAAATTTTGTAAGATGTGCAACAATAACAGTTGAAACTAAGCTAATGATTTGCTGTAAAAACAAACAAGAAAATGGGACATGGGGTTGAGCTCCCACTTCACTAATTATTACAATTATGCCATTTTAAGTGTGCAGTAATCACCATAATTATGGTTTGCCTGTCTTCAGGCGATTAAACAAACAAGTTTCATTTTGCATTTGCTTCTTAATGAAGTTAATTATGCAATGAAGCAACATGATGTCATGAAGCATTTGTGTGTTTTTCAATGCATGCAAGCCACAGCGACAGGATGAGTCTCTTTATTTGATTCAGTATCGGAATGAATACCAAGTGTTTGAAAGTGATAAAAAAACTAAATCAGACTGTCTGAATTTTGACAGTGACGTATGAAGAGGCCCAACTTTCAGAAAAATAATAATTCAGGCAGCTCTGCCTTGGCATTATTTGACTTGTGCTGTCTGTAATGTGCAGGTGATCTGGAGAAAATATATAAGTTCAGCAGGCAAATCAGGTTTCTGCCAATACCTGGTATCTCTGTTTCAATTCAAGTTAGAGAAATTGGATATTTAACCCAAAATTTACCGTCTTCGGTTTCTCCTGAATGACAGCACTGACTAGTAAGGCTTTGTTTAAAAAAATCTTGTGAATTAAAGTTTACAAGGGCTTTTAATTTATTTATTTTTCTGCTTTTCACCTTCTCAGTCATCAGCTGAATTAAGGTACCCATAATGGAAAATAATTATTAAAAGGGGACAATCTTCAGACACCAATAAATTAGTTTTGTATTCTTCCAAATTAAACCATCTTTATTCAGCGCCAGTCATTTTTAGGCAATGTTATTAAGAACGATTTTCAATCAGGTTTTAAAGCACGTCTCTGAACTGAAACATTTAAAATTATCTGTGGCCTTTTTATTCCAGCAAATTTGTCTATGTTAGTGCTTTTAGACACCAGAGATGCTTTTGACATGGAAGCTGACAGCTTTCTTTTGTCAAGTCTGTTGTTGGGATTTATCAATCTGCATTGCAATGTCTTAGGTCTTATTTGGGAGACAGAACTTTGACGGTGATTAATTTCCTTTTAATGATCATTTTAATATAATTTCTCATACTTTTTACATCTATTTGAATTATGTGTTCATCACTATCAGCCAACAGCCCAAAACAAAACTTATTTGAATGTTAATATTTCTTACTGCTGATATTTCAACATCGCAATACATTTTCAGTATGCTTGTAGTCTAATTGTATTTGAAAATTTTCTGAACAGATTCCCAAAACTAACAAACCCTAACAAATATGAAAGTAGTGGGTATTTGACAGTTTTTGGCATCTATCTGTAGCAGTGTTTCTCAATAGTGATGTGCATGTTTATGGTGTTTCCCTTCTGCCTCACACCTGACTTGAATAAATGTGTGATTAACAGGCCTCTTCAGCACTTGATGGCCTGCAGAGGAGGCCATGCAGTCATTTGATTCAGGTGTGCTGGAGCAGAAACACATCTAAAATATTCAGGGCCTCAATTGAGAAACACTGGTCTATAGAAAGCTATGAGCACTTTAGACTCCACTATTGATATTTTGCTCCCTATCTGTGGCTTGCTTTGTCAAAGTGAAGTGAGGAAAAAAATAGAATTGAAACAAAACTCCTCCTGCTTGTTTCCCTAACTTGACAGAAATCCAAATCTTAAACATATTAATCATCAAATACACTAGAAATCATCTCTCCTTGGAATTAGCTGGGGCACATGGAGCTTTTCTACTTTTGAAAGCAAATCTGAGTTCGATTTGAACTTATCACTGCCCTTCCATAGCAACAGAGATTTTAATTATGAACACTGCTGGATGGCCAGGACATTTGGTGTGGCTTACGTGGGAGTAAAAGAGAGTGCCAATAGTTGTGGGAATGAAGAGATAACACTGTGGGTCAGATGGCTATTTTTACACTCAGGGCCAGGGTCCAACTCTGTGACACAAGCTTCTGGGGTCTATTGTGTCTCTGGAGCTCACAGGAATAAACACCTGCTGCTGTTCTCAGAATAATTATACACACTGCGAGAGCTTCCGAAGAGCGTGCAGAACGCCAAACACCAAGAAAATGTCTTCTAATGCCATGTATAGATAATAGGGTGCTTGTTTACATGAGTAACATCTGAGAAGAAAATTTTATTTTTTCTGCATAATAATAATAATAAGTAAATCCTGAATGTGACAACATGAGCAAACAAAGGTGACGTCAAACTACGTTTTCAACCAGATTTCTTAAGAAGCCCCCTCACAGTAACAAGAATAGGATTACTGAGAATTCAATAGATAGTAACCCGGAATTGAGGAGATCGATCGCTACTTATCAATATTTAAAATGAGAGCAAAGATTTGAAGCCAGCAGAGCTAAATGTTTTCCATGAACCAACATTGAAAACAAAACAGACTTTAACCCTAAATTAAGAAACATTTTTATAGCCAGGAACAAAAATAAAAATCCATGTTGAAAACATTGAGCTTTGCTTTTGCATTTATTGATCGTATTAGATATATTTTTAGACTATAAAGCAAAACAAATGAAAGCATTTAACAATCTCAACAAGATTTTGATCAAATGCATGTAGCTAAATGAGCATGAAAGTTGTTTACCAGAGACAAAACCAGTCTTCCTCCATTTTCTTTTATCCAGGCCTAAATCCTACAGAAAACAATAATCTCTGAGCATGAGATTGTTTCCCCACTTAAAAAATCCACTCAAATTGACACTATTTTTCAAAACATTTAGTGTAAGCTAATGGAAATAGGTTAGATTAATTCTTAAAAATGCTTTTTTAAGCAGCTTTTGCACCCAGTGCTAAAGAAAATGTAGCCAATACTGTGCTACAAAAAATGTATCTAATGCTTCATCATATTTTAATTAAAAGATTTTCTCTCAAACATAAAACATTTCATATATAATAATATTTGAACATTATGTATAGCGTTACGTTTATTGATTTATGTTACAATTACCATTTGAGACGCTAAACAGGAATGCAGGCAACAACCCATTGTTTTATAAATTGCTCATGTTGCCACTAAACATTTGCATTAAGCCTCTCCATCAATCATGAAAGCTCTTTCACATTTCCAAGATGCAGGGTTTTAATTTGACCTCATGGAGGGAAACTTGACTTGTGATAACATTATTCTACGAAGACCCCTCTCCAGGGAGAATCACTCTTCTGCCAGCCGGCTGTCAGGGGCGGCAAGGCGAGAAGCACAGCTGATAGCCCGTCAACATGACCGTACGTCTATCAGCTCCTTTCTGATACACCCTGACAGCGTCACTGACGGGGATTTGGCCGGAGAACACTCAGAGGGGAGGGAATCACATGAGAGTGCAGAAATGCTTCAATGAAAACACACTGAGTGTTTGTGCTCCATGTCGCCTTGTTAGGGAATTCAACCCCCTCTGCTAAGAAAGGAACGCATCTGTTTTCTGGCTACATATCAGAAGCTTTTATTTCGCTCCTGAAGTCAGATTGGGTAAAACTGTTCAAAGATGCATGCAGGAGATTTTCCCTCAGACAGCTTCTGAATGAGGTATTTACGCTGAGTGACAAGCAGATCTGACACACTCAAACCCAATCACCTACAAAAACAAGACATTTTGCTTTTACTGTAACAATCAAATACCTCATTTCTTGTGAAGCAGCTCAAAATGGTTCTCTGTGTTTATGGTAAAATCAGCATGTGAGAAATGCAAATGTGAGCCACAACTAAAACCAACATCTTTTGAAAGCGTCTAATTCCCTTCCAAGCTATGAGAGAACATTTATGTGTTGCAGCGCCATGAACTCTTGTTGCCATGGGGAAAATAAAGCCTGATCAAATGCCAGTGCCATGGCCAGACTCAAAGAGCATGTTCAGAATTGGGGAAAAAAAAAACACAGACCTTTCTGAGCGGACTGGCAAACCTAAGGCCAGAATACATCTAACCCTGACACACACAAAGCACTCTCATTTGTCCATTAGTTCTTCCAGTTTCTCTTTCTTTCTGGATGCTTTTTCACCTCATCGTTGACTAAAATTTTCCCAACTCTGTGGATGAAGTAATCAACTGGCTGCGAGAGCATCTGAACATAAATTTGTCTTGACAGCAGTAGAGAAATTTAAATGAGTTGTAAGCAAACACTGTGAATTTATTTTTGTTTTCAAGTGGTGGTGTGAAGTGTGGCGTCTGGGATCTGCTAGCAGTTGCTGTTGCTACTTGAAACCATGAAGACGACTGACTAAACGTGTTCATGCTTTTACAAAAGGGTAATCTCTCGCTTTAAATGTTAATTTTGGAAACATTTACAGTAACTATATTAAATGCAGAGTAAATTTAGACAACATCCCGATGAGACCAATGGGATTAAAGAAAGAAAAGGTGGGAAGTGAGAATAACTTTATTTATAGTCTATAATATATTTGTCTAAATGTTACCAGTTAACTTTCTGATATTAGCTATTCTAACCAGTAAACAAAATCCTAAACCAATTGTTGCACAAGTGCATCTCAATTAATTAGAATATCACTGAAAAGTTAATTAATATGACTAATTCAGCTCTAAAGGTAAAACTTAGTCACAGCTCCTTTTGCTTAAATTACTTCATTAGTGCAGTGCAGAATGAAGAGGATCAGCCTGTGGCTCTGTGGTGTTTTTGAAGCAGGTTGCTTTCAGAGAAGCTTTCAGCTCGTCTGGATTGTTTGGTCTGGCGTCTCTCATCTCCCTCTTGGCAATCATCCCTACATTTTCTATGGAGCTTAAGTTAGGAGAGATTGCACACAGTGATACCATGGTCACTAAACCAGGTGTCGGTACTATTGGTTGCCAAGTCCTGCTGGATTTACATAAAGCTTTCTTGTTAGACAGCTGTGCTGACTTTGGGCTTGATAAAACACGGTGGACCAACAACAGCAGTCATAACTATGAAAATCATCACTGACAGTGAAAGCTGCAACTTGGATTTTGTGCCTCTTTGCTATTCCTCCAGATTCTGGAACCTAAACTTTTAAAATAAAATAAACTAAGAATCTATGTTGATTTAAAAGCAGTCCAGTCTTTTTTCTCTATACTCCAGGTAAGATGATGTTGTCTCTGGATTGGGAGGGGTGTCTGGATACAATACTTACTTATAATAATTTATTGGCTCAACTGAACTTCCCTACAGCATCCAATGTCTTTTTCTTTTTTGTAGCTTGATGAACCCCATTAAGGAATGAAAAACAAATTTAAAATTCATCTACACATGCAAGATATGATCAGAAAAGCGAGACGCTTTGATACGCAGAGTCATGCAGCTCTTATAAGAGTTTCAATCTGCTGCTGAAAACCTCACATACTCTGCCTCAGGGTGACGAGAGGATGAGATGTGGAGGAGGGGCTGCACCTGATGATAATGCGATTCAGCATTTCGGTGTGGAAGTAAGGATGCCTACTATTAGACCATAGTATTGTGTGTGACCACGGCCCACAGGAGCTCGGAGTGGTTCTTGCATCACCGCTCAGTCACGAGTTATCCTTGTTCATCTTTTGCTTCACATGGAGAGGGCAAAAGTCACATACAGGAGCTGCTGCTGGCCAGTTTGTAACTCGGCTCAAAGCTCAGTGTCTTCGGCAGCAGCAGCTGTTGCAGCGCGCGACTGATAAAAATATGAGTACGTGGAGGTATTTGACCTGCTGACCCCTTCTGCTGCCACTGGTTCCTTCATTAGCAGCACAGTAAACAAAAATGAATGACTATTACACACTCGAAAAGAAAGAGGACATGTATGATTATCAAAACAATTTGTATTTAACAGGAAAGGAAAGATTAATACATAAGAAAATAGTTTAAAATGTGTTGTGTTTCAGTATATTTTTCACAGAGAATACATTGCTTCAGCTATATGCGGCTTATTGACACAGAAGGTCCTTGAACTCTATTTATGGGCAAAGTTCACAGTATGTAGTTTGTTCAATAGTGTGTTTTGCAAGAAAAACTGTTTTCCTCTAACAGTCCCTGCCACTATCAGAAGAAGTCTTCTGCAAGGAGGTGGTTTCTTCATAAAAAGATGTGATGACGGGTGATGAAGGCGATTGATTGAAGTTGATAAAATGCAAGAGAAACACCTTTGTTGTCTAGTGTTGTTCAACAAAATTTTCCCAACGATTTAAAACAACGCTGACAGCGTGCGGTGCTTCTGGAAAGCATTTATCTCTGCATACTCTGCAAAACTGTCAACCAGGTGATTGATTAGCTGCCCAAAAAGAGCTAGTGTGAGAGGAAGAATCCTCAAAGTAAACGTATATCATTTCAGCTTGGCGTCTCCACGGTGATCACATCAAATTTAGGTTTTATTTAGAGTAAAGAGACCGCCAGAGACACACACACAAGAAATAATAGGCTCAAGTCTGCTCAGCAAGCCAATTTATATTGCTTTGTCTCAGAGAAAAAAAATCACAACTTTTTAGAGAAATTACAGCTGAAAGGAGAGCAGAGTGTTGAATATTGGTCATTTCTCAAGCAGTCAATGTCGTTTGAACTTCACTTGAAACAACCCCTGCAATGTCATCATTGTTTAAGGAATATTATCTCTGTTATAACGTTTTTGGAGTTTGATACATATTCATTTTGGAATTATTTTTAAATCCTTATTTAAACTTTCTGAGATCTTCATGGTCAAACTCCTTCCTATCTTGCCTTCGAACCAACATCTGCTCGTCCTGAGGACCAGCTATAAAACTTCAAGCAGATTGCTTTTTCCAGGCTTCTGCACCTCAACTGTTGAATGAGCTTCATCTGTTTTGTTGAAAACCTTGACTCAATTAAAAGCAGCTGAAGACATTCAAAGATATTTTTCCTATTTTAAAATAGTTTCTGATATTTGATCTCTATATCGTTTCTGTTTTTCTGTCTTTTAAATCACTTTTTGTGACATATATCTGTGAAAGGAATTATATAAACAAAACTTCTTATTTAACTGTTTAGTCTTTCAGCAGCAAACAAAAATCAGTATAAGAATTTTTTAATTAGTGCTTTCCAGGCAAACCAATTTAGTACTAATTTAGTATAGTACTATGTTCTCTCTTTTGGCTTTAAATACTAGCATATTGCAGTTTAATTTACATTATTATGTTGTAATAAAATTAAACTCTGTGATGGTGCATCTTGTTTCTCTTTTTAACCTGTAACTCCTGATCCTCTTGCTATTGCTGCAGCTATAAAAAAAAAAAGAAAAAAAAAGAAAAGAAATATTTCCTGAAGCAACATTTCCCTTTAGGAATTTGGGTTTAAGCTTTCATATGATGAACCAGCCTAGCCTCTTCTTAGAGCCCCCAGACCACCAGTGGTCTCCCATAATTGCTTAAATTTAAACGAAAGGTTTATTTATTTATGGAGAATGAGGATAATATTAGACTTAATTTGATCTTTTTTAGTATATATAGCTCAACTAAGTAATGTTTACCTGGTGTGCAAAAAAATAAACATCATAGTGTGACCTTTCTTTGTGTTTGAACTTTGTTTTGTACTTAAACACATCTCGGCAAACGATAACCAATTATCTCTGATTGCTTTAAGCTCCGCCCTCTTTCCCAGATTAAAGGTGAAAATCTTATAAAAAAAGAAGTGAACACATGACACTGGTGATGTCTTAAACGGCAATTATAAACCCCCAAAGCTACTGAATAGGAAAAATACAGTCAATTATTAAAAATATTGTTTTCAAAGTTTAAGATATGCTGACAGGTGAACACTAAAAACAGACATTAAGAACAAGCTGCACAAGTCCTGTGAGCTCCTTCTCCACACTTTTAATAAATAGAATTGGTCAGAAGCGCTTTGCATCCATCTTTCTTTCTCAACGAGACCAAGGCGACACCCGCACCCTCCTCCCCCCGGCGTCCAGTTGCGTCACGCGGCTACAAGGAGCGGAGAGGCTCGGCTGAAACACGCGCTCACACGCACACGCGGGGAAACACACGTACGGCCACCAGCGCCCACCGCACGCAAACACAAAGTGTTTCATTTCCTTTCACTCCTTCTTCAGGAGTTTCGTTTGAAGCCGCAAACCGACGGCGTTCGCGGTGTCACCGACAGGTCGGAGAACTGAACTTCTTCCTGAGGCGCTTCAGAATCTCTGTTGAAAGTTGGATTACAGCGCAGAGACCTGAACTGAGAGGGAATAAAGCTGCTCAGAGGATGAGCATTTGGGATATCAGCGGAGCTCAGTGCTGTCAACGGTAATTTGTTCCATTGTTATTATTATTATTATTATTATTATTATTATTATTATTATTATTATTATTATTATTATTATAAGTAGTAGTGGCAGTAGTTTATTTTCTTTTGCTGGTTGGGGTCAAGTTTACATTTCTTAATTTTTTTTCTTTCTTTCTTTAATTCCAGCAAAAGCACTTAATGCCTTTTATTGCTCCATTATCAGTGCAATTCCATCAACACCCTCCTTTCATCTGCAGCATTATAAACCAATCCCATGTGCAGAGAAGGAATTAGTGCATTTTGTCTGTGCAAACTGGTTTAATCTAAATTGCTCCAAATGAATATCACTCCTTTAAGTTTTTCTTTAAATTATATTTCTCAATTTAACTTAAAATGAGAGTGCAAGAGATCACTTGAATGTGTAAATCCTGCCTTTATTAGGCTAAACCAAGTGAAACATAAAGTGTATTTATATTTTCCCACGCATGTTATTAATGTTAATTTCCACAATTTAATTTTTACAGATTAGAAAGGGAATATCTTAGCCTTTTCTATATGAAAGAAACCATGACGGCTAAAGTTTTCAGTCTTTCCTTCCATAATTGCATGCCAAACACATAATTATATAACACATTAAAGGCTTACCTAGTCCACACATGTAACTGTAATTACACACCAGGGAAATAGTACTTCTTAATGCACAGTTTAACAGTGAATAAATCTGAATTTGATTGTTATGGGAGTTAATTGTCCAGGAACCATTCTGTTGTTAATTAGACTCACTTGAGCGGCATCATGCAAACCAACAAAAACATGTGGGTCCTCGGTCCCTTGTGCATCTTACTGAATTGGGTGTTTGTGAAAAACATGGTGCATTTTCTGATAAACACCTACCACACACAAGTAAACAAAGCGTATTCATTAGCAGCACATCTGCTGCAGTAATGCTACAGAGCAGCACAAACACCACCTTGGTGAGGAATCAGAGTCATGCTCTCAGGTGCACCGCGTGGCTGAGAAAGCTTTGGCTGCATGGAGTCTTTGAGGTTGATTTGCAAGCATTAGTGGGCGGTGAAGGTGTTTCAATGAATACTGAAAGTAAATTAGTGAAGTTTTGCTACACATAGAGTGACCCTCTGCTCCTGGAGAGCTGATGCACGCCGATGGACGAGATTTGCAAGGCTGTTTTTGTGGTTTAAAACATGGGATCTTAATTTTGGGCGAGTGTTTGCGCTTGGTCATTTATTTGCAAAGGTGACATGATAGAAACTCTGAAAATAAGGAGCACTTTGTGGTGTTTTCTTGGTTCAGTGTGGATCTATAAAATACAACTTTAATTTTCGTTAAGTGTTTTTTTAAATATCTTTGGGAAAAGAAGGTTGTGAGGGACGGCTTGTAAACAGTAGGAGAGATGAAGCAAATAGGTTGAATACAGCTTTAAATTTTATGTGTTTCATTATCATATGACTCATTGAATTACCTATAAATGCATAAATGCAATTAGTAGTACCTTAAACATGACTAAATCATCTTTAATTTGTTATGCAAGCACATAATTTTCCCTATATTTGTCTTGTCCTTATAGAATATGATTTTATTTTTTTACCTTTCAATTCTTGTTAGAAAGAAAATGAAAAATGTAAAATTTAAAGCATTTAGTCATCTCGTGAAGGTATATGAGCCTATTTGGAGCAAGAAATCAAGATCTGTGAGACGGCGGCTAAATATGGGTGAGCATTGTGAAACTTAGACGGCCTTGACAACTTTAGCCTTTTAGTTTGATAAATATGAGGGTTAGTGAAATTGATAGGTGGGAGCAGAGAATAAAAAGGGCTTGTTTCTTGTATCCATCATTGTCTTCAGAAGGCTTTGAAGAAGAGAAATTAAATTTCGATTTGAGCGAGACAAACCGTGAGTCAGAAGAGGAGACGCAACTAAAGGAAGTTAAAAGAAGAGCCTAAGCTCTATAGGAGATGAGTGAGAGTAAGAGTGTTGGTGTCAGCCCACATCAAGTGATCATGAGCATCATGTGGGGCACTCCGGGTTCTGATTCAGCTGGACCCTCACAATGAACCTAGCAAGGCTAATAATAGATTCCACAACAATGAACCTTCAGCCCAGATTGTGACAGAACTCTGATAAGAGTCAGTCTAGATTAGAATGCCTCTGTTCTCGTAATACCTTGTCAAAAATACACAGTTTGTCAGATCCCTAGGGCAATTTGAAACTGGGAAGAGTGTCGCTACCAGGGATCATATTGGGATTTCAGAGAATCTTGGACGGTGGTTTTAATGTTAGAGTAATTCCAAAAGGAAACTAAATTGTAAGGATGAATTATTTTATAGCTATTCTATTGCTCTCCCCATGACTGATTATTTAAAAAAGATAGCTTTTTATTGGTTCTTCCTCTGTTCACTGTATTTTTTTAGAATTTCTCTCTTTGGGATCAGGTTGGATAAAGATTAACAAAATCTTCTTGAAGAATGTTAAATATGTGATGTTGGACTAACACAAGATGACGAGAGTAAGGCAAAATTAAAATGTTACAGTAATATTATATTAGCAAAATTAGACAGACATAGCAAAATGTACAATGCAACCAAATCAGGCCACCCTCTAACCCGGTTAAGCAACACTTCTGGGTTCATCCGTTTTATTTTGTCCTCTGAGACGTCAAAGACTCAGTTCCTCTGTCGCTTCTGTTTGCTTCCTGCAGAGGAGCATCAATAAAAGCTGAGCACCCAATCAGAAGATGACTTAATGTAATGTGTATAGATACCTCACGTTAGAATAGTCCAATAATATAAATGCATTCAATTCTTATTTTCTTCATTTTTAAAACCCATTCTTCATATTTCAAGGTGAACAAAAATGGCAACAATTATCATATAATTGTTTCAAGACTGGAGCTGGTTTCACATTCAAAGTTGTAATAATTGAAAAGGTCACCTTTAAGAGTTTAAGGCAATCAGTTTTTAAAGTTGTGTAGTTTTTATAAAGCTTTTTAAATGACAAAAAATGGACAAGTAAGATTATTCACTTATATTGCTGAATTGAACACTTGTCAATGTCATAAAACGTTCATAATTTGGAAATTCTGGGACAATATGTGTGGAAGAAGAGGTACAGTATTTAGAGAAAATGATTTGTTTTGTGCTACTCAGTAATACACAGTGGTGCTTGTTGCCCTTTGCCATTATCCTCTAACCTCTGTCTCTTAAGTCATCTCAGAAAAATTTATTTTCCTAATGTTTTTGTAATCTAAAACCAAGCAAAGCAAAAATGTTTTATTAGACTGCTCAAAAGCAGTAGCAAAGAGAGTTGTCCCTGTCAAAGTAACAAATACCGACAAGTTAGAATTTTTTATTTGACAGATTGACTTAACTATTTTGCTAACTGTATTGTCTCTAAGAGAGCTTTTTGCCCGAGAACATTACATCGATCTGTACAGTTTGTTTACAGGCTGGCCCAGACTTTCTAAAATCTCAGTTTCTGTTGGATAGTTAGATGTATTTATCTAAGCCAGAGTTCAAGCTGAGATGCCAAAACACTGGCAAAATAATGGCACAGGAGGAGAGACAAAGCATGGTCTGAAATACCACATGTCTTAGCAAATTTCTGGTGCTGTGCACACAATGCTCATTCAGAGGGCGTTCTTGTGCTGCCAGACCCGTGCGGTTACAGATTTGGAAAGCTTTGTCCATGAGTGAGTGTAAATCTAGATGTATGATTGGAGACTCCAGGAAATCAAATTTGAAATTTCTGATAAACAATAACATAGCAATTTATTTCCTCAACATCCTCTTTAGAGTAGCTCCACAACATTAAATTACATGATGTGCTTAATTTTATTTTATTTAATTATTGCTTCTCTTCCAAACTGGAAACTTAAAAAATAATTCCAGTATAAATGCCTTCTTTAGAGAAATCAATCTACATGTGAACCAACTGGTATTTGCAGAAGAATATATTTTGTGGTTGGATCAAACTTTTTTGAATGGAGTTCTTTCATGGGGTCAACTTAATGGCTGTGTCATGCGGTTAACTTCTGTGTTTAAACTCAGTTGGATAACAATCTGAGCTTGTCATTGACTGAAACAAACAATTTCACCCAGAGCTTAGTTGAATGTCCCTGTGGTTGGTTGTTCTGGCTCATTAGCAAACTGATGTCATCCACCTAAATGGACAAATTAAACTCGTAAATGCTTTGTGGAGTAAAAGCATAAAGGAATTTGGTTGTGTTGACCTCTTTGAAAACAGAATCACTTTAAATTTCACCTCTGCAGAATCCACTGGAACATCAAAATGGGGGGAAAAAAAGACACCCTACAACAGACTGTTTCTTTCTAACATATTGATGCATTTAGATTTTTAATCTAAATTTTTGCCAGGGAAATATCTTTGAAATTCTTTCAGGTGAGGAATAATTAGGACACCTCTAAATTTACTTTTGCTTGAAATAGTTAGTCACACAGTGGTGCGTCACTTTTGGTTACACATGATAAGAAAACCACTGCTCAGCATGTTAAAGTAGGTTTGCCCTGTTTAAACCTCTGACATTTAGTTTCATGAGCTCCTCACAGCTAAAGCGAGACTGATCACCATGGTAATAGCTAAAGGAGCTGAGAGCTAAAACATTACCTGAGCGAAAACAAAGGCCAGAACTTCTGGAATAATGTTCTCTGAACAAATGAGTCTGACACAGAATGACTTTGGGTACCAGAAAAGACGACATATTTGTTATAAAATAAGTGCAGCTTTCAAAGAAAAGAATCTCACGGCATCTTTGAAGCATGAAGCTGAAAATGTCATGGTTTAGAGATCCTCTGTTGGATCCTCTGCTGGATCCCTAAACCATGTCAATAAATACAAGGATTGGTTGAGAACTAAAAATGGAAAGTCTCATCTCAATGATGCTGCAAACTTTACTTAGATGATGTCAGAGGCTGATGTCTGCATGAAGTTATTTCTTCTAAAAGAAGGATATTTGCAGGATAATAGGGGGAGGATGTCCTAACTTGTTAATAGCTTTTTTTTTCATTACTGGAACAAGTTTAATTATGTAGGTCCATTTAAATCACTTTATTTTACAGAGTTAAAAAATGATTGACATGTGAAGGTTTCATAATTTGGGTGAGCTGATTTTTTTTCCTAATTGCTAATCCTTATTGTTAAAAATCCCAATTGAACTTGAGAAATCAGGGCCAGTAATTAACTTTGTGGAGCAGCAAACAGCCAGTTCTTATGAAGTATACATTGACCATTGCTTCAAGCCACAGTCTAATGGATGATAGTGCTGAAGTTTTAAGCACCTGCTTGCTTAAACCAATAAGATCCAAGTACACTCTAATAGTGTGTTAATGGCTGAATAAATTTCAGTTCCTGTAATGAAACCTCTTTAAATCAAGTTTGTTACTTCCTAAGCTAAATTAAACCTCTTACTCTTATTTATCGAGCAAAAGTAGATGTGTTTTCGACTGCTAGAGAAGTTAACATCTCTGTGTTTTTTCTCATACAGACCAGTCGCTAAGAGAATTATGGGCTTGTTTCTTTGCAGACATGTGCACACCTAATGTCTTGGCTGGAAACCATTTAGACGTCTGCCTATTTTCAGCCATATTTTTCTGGTCTCTGGTTGGTGTTTGAGCCCATTTCCTCCCAGTTTCTCTTGTTCAGTACAGAAACTAGGATCAGATATTTGGCGCTGCACATTCCACCATTTACCCGAGTTTTGAATAGCTGCCAGCTGCTTGTTGCCTTCTTGACCTAGGATACAATGCAAGAAAGTATTTTGATGTTGTTTCCCTCTTGAGCTGGAAATTAAAGTAATAATTGTGACAACAAAAAGAGCCTCATTGTGCAGACCTAGTCAAATTTATCTGATTTGCTTGACATTTGTTTAAGCTCTATTCATTTTCTGTTCACTCAGTTACGTCATACCATGTTTTTCAATTTCTCACACAGTGAACATAAGAAACCTATTATCATCTGCAACAGGCATCATTCTTGGTTCTGTAAGAGCTTTGCGATGTCAGCTTCACAGCACGAAGACTCTCCACCACATTCATTTTGGACATCAGCCAGAGTCTGAAAGACTTAAATCACATTCTTTCTGTCTTCACTCAGTCGTTTGACTAACCTCTCACAAGACAGGGGATCATCGATTCCTGTGATGTTCAAATTAGATGTTTGGAAATACATTTTTAGTTTTAACTTCACATCTACTCACAGTTAATATCAATAACTTTTGGAGCAAATCAAACCTCTTTCAAGGAATTCTTCGCCATATAGATTTGAAGCTGGTTATCTCCGTGACTTTTTAACCGCCTTGCCGTTAGCCTCACATTTTTTCTTAGAAATAGAGGAAACTTTAAATATAGGTTTAAACGTCCAAAACTGAAAGCCAATTTGCAGAGCTTGCTTGCTAATTTGCACAAATTTCCCCCTGGTTGTTACTGTTATTTCAACACATTCAGAATGACTTGGAGCTCCTGCACAGTGTCAGTTGTCTCTATTTAATGGGTTTCATTATGTCAATGACCAGGCTGTTGAAACTCAAAGGAGCAGGTTGTCCAATAATAATAAAATGCTGTAATGCAAATCAAGAACTCTTAAATTAGAGAATTTACCAAAGGTAAAAATGTAAAATTATGTTCCATTTCCCCTCTGCAAATGGCTGCAAATAAAATCCTAGCCTTAAAAATTGTTTTAACCTGAAGAAGACTGAGAGAAGTTATAGTAAAAGTTAGACATAGTGTGACTGTGATTAAGATGGATTTCTGCCTTTGTGAAAGGAGTCCAATCTGTAAATAGTTTTTTGGTTGAGGACCCATTCCACCGCTTCTAGTGACAAACTGGTGCTAGCGCTTGCTTATCACCAGTTCCTTGTGTTTCCAGCATCACAAACACCGGCACTGATAAAGGCCAGATTATCACTAGAACAAAATGAACTCATTATCCCTAATCTTTCCTGTGCATATTTTGATATCACCTCTCACAGAGTTTAATAGTAATAATTAATTATTTTTAATAACAATGCTAAAAGTTCAGGTGGTTCCACCTTTTGTGCATTACCCTATAGACGTAACAACTTTCTGCGATTTTTTTAAAACAGTTGAACAGAGTCTTAAACATTATAATTTGCACACAATATTAATGATACAAAATGCTCATATTGTTACGTCTCTAGCCCCGTTTTGTTTGAACTAGCATAAATAAAATGGGCTGGTGATATCACAACATTTGCTTGCAGGGATAGAGAGGAAAACAACTTGATATATAAGTGGCAGCATAATCTGCCTAAGAACTGCTTAAGTGGAAAAACTAAGTAGGTAACGTTAGGTTTAATCTCTGAGAAGTTATCTGTTCAAGAATCATGTGTCTGAGTTCGTTTTACAAACAGGGTAAGACGATGACAACTCACAGCAACTTCACAAAACCCCATTTCAGTAAATGACAAAATTTTCTTTTAGTGACAAAAACATCTAGAAGTGGAGGTTAGTTTGCACAAGTGGCAGATCTAAATGAATCTGACTGATAGGACTGAACAAAATATATTTTTAAATAAAATATTAAAAAGTTGAGTCTTTCAACTGAAAGAAAAAAACATAATTAGCTTCAGTGTTTCCTTAAAAAATAAAGTAATAAAAGCTCCATTTTCCCTATTGATGCCCTTAGGCTCCTCTGTTTAATAACATGCAAAGCTAACCCATGTGAGAAGTCACGAATGATTTAATTCAAATGCACAGATAATGAAATTTTGAATGAATAATTGGTTTAGAAGACATTTCCATGGCATCATGACTACACATTATTTTCCCCTGATTTTAAAAAAAGAGTCACTTTTCAGATTGATATCAATCAATGACATTTCTGTTCCTGGCTACATTTAATGACGCATATGAAAATAATCTTTTATTCTTTGGTCTCAACTTTCTCTTTGTGACCAGTTTCAAGCAGGCAAAAAAAAAAAAAAAAAAAAACCCATGTGTTTGAGTCATATAAATCTATCAAACTGTCTCCAACTTTGATTATATAAGTAGAATAACAGGGAGAGAAGCCAAAAAAAAGTCTGTTATTTAAGCAAAACACATGCAGGCCAGCAATATTTCAGTGTTCTCTTTCGTATGTTAATACTTATTCTAACCTCTTTATGTTTCTGTAAGTAGCCGTCTGCAGAAAATCAGCTTCTCCATTAAACTCAATCAGAGCCCAAAGATGAACTGAGATGTGCCTCATCATGCTGCAGAGGTCATGACTGGACGGATCTGAGGACTCATAAGTTATGCCTTGCTGAGAAGAGTCAGTGGGTTGTGATGACGGAAATACACTGATTGTGCTGTCTTTCTCTAAGATGAATTACACAATCAGGCTCATCGTGGCCGATATGATTACTCGAGTAATGATCAACCTACACGCTACTGTGCTGACTGAACAGGGGCCAAAGGTGCACGGCTCATCTGGGGTCACTCTTGGTTATCTGATTTGTGAGTTTTTAATGGTGGCACTTAAGACATTGTGAGGCTCAAATCTCATCTGTTTGGGGGATGAAATATGCCTGGCCCCTCTTCCTCACAGAGAGAGATTCCGGCACAATGAAAAACCTCCTGGTTTATCATACAAAAGAATCAATACCTGCAGAAGGATTTGAAAAGATCAAAGAACATGAAAAAGCCTTAGTTTTCGTTTGAACTGCTTTGTAAACCCTGGAGGGGGTAAAACTATTGAGCCGTTTTCTGTTTGCTCAAATCTTCATCACTGATGCGCTAAAAATACCCCTCTCTTCCCTCGCAATCTGTGGGGGTCTAGGGTCAAGTGTGGTTCATTTTTGCCTCCTAACACAGTGTGTTTTCTCACCGTCCAGTGCCCAAACTGCAGTTTCTGCATCTCAATGGCTGCTCAGCTGGAAACTGTCGCAAACCCTCTCTTTGCCATGGGCTTTGGGTCACTCACCAGCCACATGACAACATTTCTCCATCAGCAAACAAATTGTCTTTACGTTCAGGTCCACTGACCACTTCAAAGTTTTGTTCTTTTTTAACGCTCTTATCTTGAGTGTCTTTTTTTGTTGTTGTTGTTGTTTATTTTCTGAGAGAAACAGTTTGCAAAAAAAGATAGGGAAGTAAAAAAAAAAAAAAAAAAACTAACTTTGAAGCTAAATAACTCAGAGCCAAAGCACCAATGCGATGGATTCCTATTGTTATTGAATGTAGTGTTCAGCTGGAAAGTGTGCCCATCTTCACTGAGAAAGACTCGAACCACAGTGGAAATCTCAACTTTCTTTTCCTGGAGGATGATTTCACAAGAAGATGTGAGCTGTGAAAAGGGGAAGCGAATTTAGACACATGATGCATTTTTTTCCCCACTGAATGGATTTCAGTCATTATGAGTTAGTGTAGCATACGGAGCCCGAAGGAGTCCAGTCTATTTCCACAGCTGTGAGTGAAAACGCTTTTCCATCATCTGGAGCAAATACACTGTTATTTTTGAAAATATGTTGACTAAATAACAATAAAAAAACAACAAAATTAATAATGAGAACACAATTTCTCATAAAAATGTCTACTTCAAGGGAATCAACATAATTTTTTCATCTTTATACATTTTTTATTTGCTTGCAACAACACCATGTCAAAGAACTGAGTTGGAAGATTATGCAGAGCTTCACAAAACAAGGCACAAGCCAATGAGCCCCCTGCAAAAGAGCATCAGAATGAGCCTGCAATTACAAATGTTGAATGTTGCTTATACAATGACTGATAAGCAACACAGGCTCCTTCTGCAAAATCCAAATGAGACGAAGCACATTAAATCTGTCCTTGTTTGTTCACGAAGTGTAAATTTACGAGCGCCCCAAAGAAGCAGTTCCTCTGCAGTAGCGGCTTACTCTTCAGCTCTCTGCTGAGGTTGCTTTCACACTGAATAAATAATCTACCACATTCTCCACAAGCTCCATGACCGTCTGCCGCATCTTCCTACTATGATCCAACCACATATGGACACAATCACATTACACTGCAGGCCACAAACTTGCAGAATTCAACTAAGTGTTGCAAGATCATGTCCTGCTGTTGCTCAGACATTAGGTGAGCATGTGCAGCTCTGCCAGTGAAAGTCCTGTCTGTTCTGTGTAGTAGTGACTGAATTCACAATCCACCATAGAAAAGATTGCAAAGATCCTGAGTTTTTAACTTCTAAAGGGATGGATATCTCCCTCATTCTCAGAAGTTGAAGAATCTTGAAGTCCTTCTTGTTCAAGAGTGATAGTAGCGTAGAACAGATGAACACAAGGACTGGGGTCTTGTCTGTGTCTTGATTAGTCCACTTCTGTGCTGATCCACAACTGTGATAAACAAGCAAGTAGGATGAGATTCCTCACTAGGGTGGTTTAAAGGTGAGCTAGTCACCTCTGCGAGGATGTTTTCCAGGAATATGCTATGAGGAAGACATCTCAGGGGCAACCAAAAACAATCTGGAGGCCATAACCTTTAATAAACTAATTAAGAAAAACACAAGATCCAAAGTAAAGCCATTCCCAAGCAGCACAAGCTTTCAAAAACATTGCATCTGAAAAATGACTATGAAACTTAAGGTCTACCAGATCTTGACAAGGTTATCGGAAAATATTAATATTAGAGTTAATGCCAGTTGACATAGCTTTTCCTTTATTGTTGGGGCACTAAAGTATTTGTTAAAGTAATAGGTTGTAACAGTTTGCTCAAATTTTCCCCAAATTGGGCAGAACGCTCTATTTTCTCACGCATTTGGCAACACGAGTTGTAAAAACGCAGCCAAATGTCCTTGAGCGGTTGCTGCTGCGGTCAGCCGTCTTGCTCTGTGCTGTTTGTTGTTTGTTCTGCTACAAGTAAATAGTTGGGAATTAAGACCATTTGTAAACGGACGGGATCCGGATTGCAGGCAGTGTCAGGATATCTTCCAGCAACATGTTTTTGTCTGCGTTACCTTTGGGTGAATAAAGTCTGTCTGTCTCAGAGGCTTGGATTGTTAGCGGGAGTTGAAAAACAACATGCGGTCCTGCGTCACCGAAGAGCCTGCTGATGTCAGTGTGTTAGTGACCCAAAGGGCGGGACGTGGAACTCTAAAATGCTGCAGATAATTCAGGAGACATTGACCTCTTTGCACATTAGTACAGTATCTTATTGTTGTTTTCTATTTTAGGAAAATAGAAATCTCCAGTATATTTAATAGTGATTACAGTAATAAAATTTATATATTTTTTTTCATTTAGCATTAAAAGCTTTTTAACAATTGCCGTATTGTGCAATTATACAACGCAAAAGCCTTAGAAAAGTAGGGGGAAAAATGTCTCTAATATTATTGCTGCTGTTGAAATCCACAAATACTTTGGTGAGGGAGGAGTGCATATCTTACAGGAGATATTACTGTTGTACTCAATTTTCTCCTCAAAACGTGACACAAAAGGTAACAAAGTGAAAAATAAAGGTAGACTTTTTAAAATAATTTGATTGAAAGTATTTTCAAATCTTTGTTGAACTATTTTACATTTCCGCTGTTTATAAGCTTGCAGAATTGGTAAAGTTTTAATTGGAGGGCATTTATTTTTCTGTCATGACTTCATCCCCTTTAAGCTGTTTGACATGTTGACTTTTTCTCGCTCCAACATGATTCACACCTCCGTCGAGCAGCTCTCCTGTCACACACCATCTTCTTTAAAGAGTTGCCATTTTTTTTTCTTACCTCGCTTTTCTGAGACAAGATGTCATCAACTAAACACATCAAATATTCATAGACAACTAACATCCTGATGGCATAAAGAGCCGTTTATATTCTCCAAATTAGTCTGTGCACTGCTTAAGGTCTGACAGTTTGCATCAATGTGTTGTTTCTTCTTACTTTCTGATTTAATCAGCTCTGGTAAAAATTAAGGGACGACTTAAAATGATCAGTTTCTCTGATTTTACTATTATAGGTATATTATTATAGGTATATGTTTCAAATGAACATTGTTCTTTTATTCTATGAACTACTGACAACGTGTCTCTGAAATTCCAAGCAAAAGTTTAGTATTTATTTGCAGAAAATGAGAAATGGTCAAAATAACAGAAAAAATGCAGTTCACATTCATTTAGAAACAATAATACTAACGTTTTAACTCATAAAGAGTTCAGAAATTAATATTTAGTGGAATAACCATGAGTTTTTTAATGGGGTTCAGTGCATTAGTCTCTTATTTTTTTCCAGAGCTGTGTGTATATATGTGTGTGTGTGTGTGTGTGTGTGTGTGTGTGTGTGTGTATTCTCACAGTGGTCTACTGTCATGGCATTTTATCTCTACTAGTGACAAATGAAACAGAATGTCTTTCAAATTAATAATCCATGCTCCCCATGTTAAACCCTCAGTGATAATACAGCAGTTTTAAGACTATTACTAGCTATAGTTTTACCATCTATCCCTTGAGACTTTATTCATTGGAACTAACTTTCCATTGAAGAATTACAAAAATAACATTCCACTCAAAAAAGTCCGATAGCACAGCGTTGAGTGTTAGAAGAACAATAAACTTGTTTTTTAAAGAGACTAATTTGGTCTCAAAATCATCCAGGAAGTAGAAAAACCCCAAAGCGATCAGCATCATCAGTGGTCAGTAAGGAATATACAACATGAATCAAAGTAGCTTTGATGTTTACATGCACATGACCTGAAAACCATATGACTCATTTTAATGTGTGTTGGCATAACCTCTGCGTAGAAACCTTAAATGCACCTGGCTTATGAAACCAGGATGTTTTATAATACATGGCTCCAACACTCTGAACTTTTTTGTCACATAAAATGCAACCTGATGATAATTGCATTACAAATATTAATGGTAAAAAAAACAAACTAGATAGAGTTACAGTAAGGGCTTTAAAAATAAGCACTAAAATCACCCCGAACTCCAGCAGAGAGGCAGTGAGGTATGGAGAGATCCGGTGTGTTATGATGAGCTCCTCTGAGAGTTTTAGAAAAAAACAGGAAGAAAGAGAAGAGAATCGACTGACAAAAATATCAAAAAAGAGAGTAGATTAAAAACATAAATAATGTTTTAGCAAATTTGTGGATTTAAAGAAGAGCTTATGTTTGACATTGATATACTGTAAAGGCTCATTTCTTACATTAATGGAACCTCTGCTGACCTAGATACAGTAAATTTAAATCATGGGGACACAAAGATCTGACATTTGAGTTAATATTGACTCTTATTTCTACATGATATTACTGACTCATATTCCCTAAAGAGCTCCTGGGTTTCTCATTTTTTGCTTTCCAAATCTGGAGGTTGACATAATGTAACAGTTTGATATGCTTCTTCCTTGAATTAGATTTTCTCTTGGTTGACTGAGATGTTGCTCCTGGACAATTAATGTCAGTCTATATTAAAGCAGAACATTTTACTTAAAAATGTTGATAAGGCGCACGGTGTAAAATAACCCAGAAGAGTTATGAAGAGAGGGAGGTGCAGGTGGTAGATTGAGATAAATCACTTCAGTTTAATTCAACATTGCATTTAGCATTATGTCTAAAACTTGGGGCCTGTGTGTAATGTATGTTGCTGCTCAGGTGATAATTAGTTCATCATCAGCAAGCCAAACTAATGCTTAGTGATTTTCAAACCGAAAGTAAAGTAAGGATTTTCAGTTCTTTGGAATTGGAACAAAAATACTGTCAGATCTGTGGAAACTTAAAGTTCATCGTGCCACACACACACACACACACACACCCACACACACATATCGTACAACTGTACATCTGTGGATGAATGAGTCATTGCAGTGGTCCGGAGGCCTGGATGCAACCAGCTGGGAAAAGCTTTGAGAGTGAAGCCACAATTCACTGCTGTTTGCTGAAAATGAAGATCAGGAGGGACTAATTTTATTTCTTGTCAATAATAATTACATTAATAAATCATCATTAAATGATTGAACCATTTTCATAATATTTTTGAAGTGAAAGTTCACTATGAGTGATTTCTCCTTGTTTGAAGCCCACAGGTGAGATTTTTATTCACGCTGTTGAACAGGGAGCCGGTTATGTTGTGGGTGTTGATTTTCATATACCTGCCAGTGTAATAGTTTTGACCAGATAAATCAAATTCTAAAACTTCATAATTTACTCCATCTGAAATTGGTAACAGCAAAGCAGCAACATTTCCAGCAGTTAAAATGGTCAATTATTTTATATAATTTGATATGTAAAATAATCAGTCTATTTATACTCAGTGCATCTTGTAAAAAAACAACATTCATCATTGTGCTGTTAAAACATCCACGTGTAAAAAGATATTTAGTTTTTACCATATTAAAAGATTTTCAAGCATGAAATATCAAAACATCTTCTAATAGTGCTTTGTCTGTGTTGAATCTACAGAGAACAACTTACAGGACATATTCACTTTAACAGATATTTAGCAGAATAAATTATTTTGCATTTACACCTCTTGTCTGAGGGGAATCTTTGATTTCCAAAGCGGATATTTTCAACTCAGCTTTAGGTAAATCTATTTAGATCAGAGAAACAAAGAAGCTTATTATTGCTGTTTAAAACCACTGCATCAGTAGTTTGTTATAAATCTGTCAACATGTGACTTTTTACTGGGCTTAAAAGGTGTTTTCACATTTGGATGTCAAATTTCCCAGGCTGCAAAGTGGCCTAGTTGTGAGTTCTGCTTTCAGACCACATGGAGTTTGCATGTTCCTCCTGTGAATGCATGGATTCTCTCATAGTCCAAAAACAGGCACTTTAGGTCAACTGGATTCTGAAAATTGCCCTAATGACTACTGGAGATGGGCAACACTGACAGTATAGGTGTCATTGTGTGGATGGAAGTGAAACTTTTTCAATTTTTAGGTCCAAAAAAATCAACGTGAACACTTCCAAAGTCCAAATTTTGAGTTGAGAAGTCAGGATCTCACCAAACCTGATGTCAAAAATCCTTATGAAATGTTGTGTTGGGAGTAGGGAAATTTTTTTCACCCCAGATGCCCTTCCTGAAGCAAACCCTCCCTGATTACTCCCGGGAAGGAAATGGTCTGAACCTTTACAGCTCAAAGCGTTTACACAAGAGCCACATTCACCGATACGCAGATAACTTGGGGATAAGTGCCTTGCCCATCAACATGTGACAGAAGGAAGCTGGAATCAAACCAATAATCTTCTGTTAGTAATTATATGCACCCCAATGAACCAGCTGAACACATTAATAAGGTCCAAAAGACTACCACGAACCTAATGGTTAAGGACGAAAGGAAATGGCATGATCCACGTTCTTAAAGGTAGCAAGGTCCTAAATTAGTCATCAAATCATTTGCTCCTGTAACTTCTCATTTGTTTTGAGATTTATTCATTTTAACTTGTCTGTTTTGCATAGTGCATAATGTTGAGCTTGAGATGGTGTCAAAGATTAACAGCACATACCCATACACATTTGTATTTTAAAAAGCAAAAAAAAATTTTGGTTAAATTCTTGTGTTGATGGTTTCTCAGTACTATGCATCCAAGCTGTCAAATATTTAATTTGGACAGCAGTTGAGTATTTTTTATTTGCTTTACACACTTTTTTAAAATTAATAAATCATGAATATATCTGTCCTAAACTGAGAGAACATAACTCCATCAGATAGAGTTGAGTTGTTACAGGAAATTTCTGCCATCTGGATAAATTCAATATTGGTTCAGTGTCTTTAGGGTATTTGTAGCATGAAGAATGCCAGCCTGGTCCTCTCTGTTACTGTAGTGATTCAATTAGCATACTTTGTAAAAGACTTGCTCGAAGCTTCTCTTGGGAATCTACAGTATCCCCGATTTCTGTACAAATGAGGATCTGTTTTGATAAAAGTGAAAAGACAGAAGAAGCATATGAGTATATTCTGCTGCAGTCTTTTTTTCCCCTACCTTCTGGTTTAACTTGATTTCCTGATCTGACAGCTTTCACTCGGACATGAACCCAAAGTTTAACTGAGCCCTTGTTGGGCTGTTCATGCAGCAGAACAGCCGCTCCTCAGACATTGCAACCCAACCCCTGCGGTTCTGCTTTGCATCCTTATAATAAGCAGCACGACCTTTTGGAGCAGCAACTTTTCCTTCAAAAGTGATGGATGTTCTTCCTCTTTTAAGCCGAACAGCCTGACTAAATACGGTTTCAGATATTCAGTGTATCTACGTCTGGGGTCGGAAATGTTCCACGACTCTACCACCTTATAAGACGTACCTCCCTAATGCGTGATAAAATCCAGGCTGATGGCAGAGTGACAGAGCAGCGCAGCAGAGCTCAGGGGATTACTGAGCATAAACACTTGCTGCCAGCATCCATAGGAGAGCAACATACAACAGATGTTCGTGGGAATAGAGTAGGAAATGGATGCTTTTATATCTCGACCACTTATCCCATAAATAGCTCAGAGACCTTGAGAAATTGGTATTTTTTGAGCTAGACACTGATTAAATATCATGCAACTCTAATCACTTCCAATAAGGTGTTTGTTTTTTATCTTTTGTGTCTTTCCTGTTATCTACACGTTGTGCATTTTACCCCTTCGTCTCCTTTCAACTTTATTGTTAGCGTAGATTTTCTTCCAATCCTGCTTGTCAATTATAAAGTACTCGCATGGTGTAGTTTGAGCTGCTTTCTTGCATTAAGGATGATACCAAATGTTTATTGATCATAATCAGGAAGCGAAGTACTTTGCAGATCTGCTTTGTGACTCTGCCAGATCTGTTTTTACACTTCCTTCTCTACAAAAACTATTTTTGTTTCCCAGTTGGAATATCTACATCAAACTTGCATGGTTCATTTTTAAAGTTTGGGTCTTGTTTATTCCTCTTGCCCTTAAATAAGTAGATTTCCCATTGGGCTTAATTAGGCAGTTTTATCTTATCAGCGAAGTTATATACAACATTCCTTTACACAGTTGAGCAACAAAATAAATATATATTTTCACAGCTAATTTTGTCTTTTGCATCAGAATTTAAAATGATCAGTGTGTTAAGTTTATCAATCTTTCAAATAAAGTCTGTTACCACAACACCGATATTCTCACTGTTCCATTTTGGCAGAGATAATGCTTTCAGTAAATGTCACCGTTAAGATGTTTTGTATTCACAAACGACACAAAGTCCCTCTGACTTCCCGGTGTTGACAGGTGACATTGCAGAGCTCGCTTTCTGCTCACTCGTTTGTTTATGCCAAATCTAAATTCAACTGGTGCAAATGTCACTGAGTGAGTTATTACTGCTATAAGTCCAATTTATTCCCATGAGACAAATATGAAATGGTAGATTAGTTTTGCAGCATAAGGTGCAATTTCTTTTTGGCTGACATAGCTCGCTGGCTGGCATAGACGCCCCGGATTCATTCATTCAGCGACTTTTGAGTTGCTGGAAACTGAATTTAATCAAGCAGTATCGTGTAATTCTCTTCCCTTGCCCATTTGAGAGCATTTATTCATAACCTGTCAATGTTCTTTAATTTAAAGAAAGAAAACCAAACAGTCCTCAGACTTACACTTTACCTTAAGTGATGTATAATACGTCTGAAATTAAAACTCGGCAGACAAACCACTTACATAAATATTATAGGTTTAGTGCTATAAATGTACTATTAATACTATTAATACCCTTGGAAGAGTTTAAATTAAAATTATTTTAATTAAACAAAAAAGTTTTGTTTTTTTGGACAGGAGATAAGAAAACTATAAACCTTCTGTTTCTATTTCTATTTTATATTTAAGGATGGCATACCAGAAATTACTTACAGCCCTCAAGCATCAGTGGAAACATTTTTATCAGCATTAGAGCAACCAAACCCTTCCTATAATTACTGACAAACATTTTTTTTCTAACTAGGATTTTGCATGTTTCCACTGGAATTATGAGGTTTTATCTATGCTGATGAGCCCCAAGTCGTCTGTAGTTGGAAGGAAAAAAACAATAGAAAGACAAAACTATTTGATTAGTTTGACTATTTTCTTGATTCCAACAAATCTTGGATTCCAAAATCCAAGATTTTGCTCCCTCCCTCAGACTTGCGATTTTGTAAGCCGCGTGGAGGATTTTCTGAACATGGCACACGGCTTTAAACAGGAATGTGAAAATAAGGTTAATTTCTTGGTTAAACTGTCAAATAATTCTGAAAATAAATATCCTTTGGGTGCGATTGCAACTCATTCTGCAACAAAGTAGAAAAATATTCCGCTGTCAAACAACACTCACCGTTAATAAATAAGATTATGCATTTTATTAGTCATCCCCAGATAAACCCATGGGCTCAAATGAGATCTCCATGACCGATTATGTAAACCGTTTGGTTACGGCACTAAAACTTCTGTCAGCGTTTGGGTTCAGCTGCTGCTCTGATCATTTGCAAAAACACAGGAAACCATGAAGGACGGTGAACTTGGCGTCCCGTGATTGAAGGTTTCCAATGGGGGCTGTTGTTTGCAAAAAAATTTTTGGTCCAAGTGTAAGAATGGAAGCAGCAACAAAGCCCTTCCTACACAAAGTCCCACACAGAAAAGCCTCACACTCACTCACACGCACAACACATGGAGAACTCAAGTGCTAACATGTCCGTTTGTCATTGTTTTCCACCTACTTTCATCAGATGAGACCTCTCAATGGGAAACGTTTGTCACTAAACTCGAGTAATCAGGGGTTACGGTTGCTGCGCATGTATCATCAAAGATGTGTCACAACACGAACTGTGCTCCCACATTGTAACAGGGTCAGTGACAAACTGAGATGTTCAGAGCTTTAGCTCAGCAGCCGTAATCAGAGCCCCGTTTTTTCCAAATTGCTTTCGAGCGCAACAATACCTCCTCCTCTCACTGTTTTCCTCATGCTGTACTGCACACTAGAGTCCTGTTATGTCCTTCTTTTGTAAATATGGGACATTTTAAAGAATGGATTAGCAGCTCGTGGGGAGGACAAAATGTAAAATGTGGAGTTTGTTTAAATGTCTGTGTGAAAGGTGGAGGCCGAGCCAAACCTTGACACATTCTCCAAACACAGATGTCAGAGAGCGAGCGAGCGGGCGGCATCGTATCCTCTAACACATCTAACAAGCCTAAAGCAAGTTTACAGATGGATCAAGCTTGGCTGTGAACATCTGAAGTATAGTGACTTGTAGTACAAAGTATTATTTTAAAAACTGCCTAGAAAAGGTGTGTGACCATTCAAATATCTGGATTCTGTCAGTCACAGG
Organism: Alfaro cultratus; assembly: GCA_903066825.1. NCBI lineage: Eukaryota > Metazoa > Chordata > Actinopteri > Cyprinodontiformes > Poeciliidae > Alfaro > Alfaro cultratus. Next base: position 83,563 of record CAEFZX010011308.1, read on the forward strand.
CTGGAGATTTAAAAAAATGTTATTCTCTCAATGAAACATTTACTTTCTTTTGTTTAATATAGCTCCACAGTCATGTTTTAAAATTTGTCTTCTTGTGTGACCTTCTTTTTTTTTTTAGCCGTACCTTTGAAGATGAGGTGAAGACATATTTAACATTACATCACAACTATATTAGATAGAAGTTTTGGGGAAAAAATATTTAAATAGCAAGACCTTAGTTTTTTTTAATACACAAGGTGACAATAAGCAAAGCCGTAAAGTATGAGATAATGGCTCAGAGAGATTCATGTCACAAGAACAGTGTCTTTAGTGCAACTGTTTTAATTTTTCTTTTAAGTCCCACCTACTTAGGCAAGACAAATATGCTTAATTAATAATTTTCAGAGGAGATTTTGGTGTGAAATAATTGGAAGATTAATACAAACACAAATCATACTATGTCCCTTCTAAAGGATTTGTTGTTTTTTATTTCATTTTTTAAAAGTCTAAGTGCTGTTACCATTTTAAAAAGACGTTGGCACTGTTGTACTTTGAAAACATGTGTGCTGCCACTCTATTGCATGTCTTCTGCGTCACTTTTCTATGAATTTCACAGTGCAATATTCACAAACGGATCACAGGAAAGCCATGTAAGCTATTCATCCCTCACACACCATTTATACCACACATATGCTCAGCTGCAGCAGCAGTAATATCATTACATAATCTCATGCAACACAGTGAAAATGCGCTCTGTGTTAATATTGATGCACCTACCTCTGCAAGTTCCATCTGATCAGTTGAGATTTTCCATCAAAGCTTCTTTATTTCCTTTTAATCTTTAAACAGCTAACACATTTTTCCATTTATTACTATATGTGGAAAGACATTAAACAGTGTAGCAGCAGATTTATTTAGTATTTATTTAGCTGGTGTCTACCAGTGTAGTATGATTTGGTTTTCTGTTTTGCTACATCTATTGTCATTTCTTTTTGTCCATGTTGTTTCATTAACCCAATCCTACATTTGCTACAATGTTTCCTCATCATTTAGTGATACAGAATTATTCAAATAGTTTTGTTTGTTTTAATGTGACCTGAGTTTGTATTTCTCTAAGGTGATTTTCCATCTTTCACCCTATTATCAGATGTCTGGGCCTTTTTGTTGTGTATTATTTTATTCATTTATTTATTTTTTCTTGTATAAAATAAAGTTGGAATAAACAACAACTGTTGTTTCAGGTTGTCAAACAACAATACTGTGGATAAACAGCTGAGTTGGTTTGGTTCCTAATAATAACATGTTAAGTTTTCATGAGATTTTAATTTGTTTTATGCAAACACTGACATGCAGAGCCTACTTTTATTCTTATTTATTTGATCAGTTTTTGATTATGTGAAGACAAGCCACGCTCCATGTCTACCTTCTAGTAACTGCACAGTAGTCCATAAAGGCATACGTCTTAGTTTATTTTTAGACATTTCAATGCGACAGGTTGCTCTCCTTGTGCACTCAGCTGCAGCATTTTAGTCTTGTGCTGCGGTTTAATGAATATTTGATAGTACGTGGTTCGTTGAAGTAGGGCAGGAAACCTGCTTGTCAGGACGCATTTGTTGACTCACAGTGATCTAAACTGTAACTTTGCCATTAATGACCTTCTGGAGATGTCGCATCTAACATTCCTATGCGAAAGACTTTGACACTCCAGTTGGCACTACGCCTGCTCACTCAATATGCAGTTGTCGGTTTGCTGGGTTGGATTTCCTTAGGCATATATGCAAAATCCCTACACTTCCTCTTAAAGAAAGGTAGAGTGTGAATAGAATTTCAAATGTGCCTCCAGATGAACAATGCTTGTGTAATCATGGTAAAGGTTGAATGGGCAGAAGTGACACTAGTAAGTTTATTGTATGATCTGTTGCTGCTGGCCTAAAAAAATCCTAGGTAGTCAGAGTTTGTTGTTGTCAGAGTTTGTTGTTTGCCTCTTTGTGTTGGAGGAGGCAAACAACAATGTCTTGACTCAAATCGTAAAGACAACATTTTCTGGCCCTGCCAAAAAATGTGCGACTGTCTTAAAGACGTTTCCCAGTTCAGAGGGCCAAGTGTGCTTGAGTGAGGAAATTAACACAATTCTTCACTTTAACATGCACATTGAACATTGAAGGGGCAAAAAATATTTTTAGCATAAAATTAGGCTCCAGGATATCAAGATTTCAGCCCGAAGTCCTTTAAGTTGAATCTCGTTGTGCACTGATGCGACACAAAAATGTCTGATTTGATGTGGAATGTCAAACAATCAAAATGTTCATAGCTGCTCAGTTTTCAGCCAGCCATAAAAGATTGCCACAACTGCTGCTACCAAGTTGTAAGCACATGTTTCAGCTTGATGCCTTGTTCATTCTGAACTCTGCTTCACCCTCCTATCCATTTCACCATCTGCTTCCCTGAGGTATGAGCCCTACCAGGCTTCGCCCCAGGTAATAACTTCAAGTGAGTTGTGCTGCAGTTTTTAGGATCATCGCCTCTATTTTCTTTTACAGTAATTTAAAATGATTTTCCGCTATTTCAGAGCGTGAACCAAAGTCCTGGAAGATGAAAAGTGCAGGACGTATCTCCATCGAGTCTTGTACCTTGTTTTGAAAAGTGGATGATAGATTGAAGATCACAGGCACATCTCCAGGCTGGGTGGTTGTTGTTTTTTCAAAGAGGTTTGTTTTTAGTCCTTGCTTCTCCCCTCTGCACAACATTCAACCATGCATACTCTCCTTTTGTAATGTTATTTGCTAGACAACACAATGAAAGGCAAGTACTCTCCAACAAACAACAGTAATTGTTAGTGGCCATTGTATTAAGCCATTCAACATCCACTTGAGCACAGAGTGATTTAAAAAAAACAAACACTTTTTTAGACAGTTGGGGCATGTGTGTCATCCAAGCCTGATTTTAAGAGTATTTTCCCCACAAATATAAATAAATTTGCACACAAGTGTAATTTAGACAAGGAGTGGGGTACGGTTTTTGCTTAGCAGACAAAAGCTGGGGATAAGATGATTTGGTAACATGTTTTTGGCTGAAATAGCCTCGGGAAACACACTCAAACAACTCCAAGAGGTCAGCTCTGCCTCTGCCTTCACTGTGCCTCAGCTGTCCTCCAACCTGAAATCAAGATGTGCAGAAGTAACAGAAAAAGCTCGGGGATATTTGCTGTAACCTAGAGTTAGTGATGCTAAACAACATGTTTCCTGATGGACCTTGAAATATCTTCAGGTGCTGTGTGGCAGACCATAGCGGCAGCAGCTCTACCATGCTATTAAAACAGCCAGATTTACAAGCCTTATTAGCCTCACACCTTGGCGCTCATTAGTCCTACCTCAGCTCTCACTACATGTGCCATGTGGGCCTAATTATCCTTCATTGAAGACACCCAAACACGTCCAATCTTCTGGATAACAGACACAGTTTGTCTTTAAAAGAATCTTTAGCATTTTTTTAGCAATATTGTCTATTACTAGCAACGCTGTTTTTACCTTCAGCTTCACATATGAGCCAATATGAAATCTTTAAATTATGATTTTAACATTTTTTTATTGGTAGAACTGTATTCAAATGAACACATTCATATCTTATTGCTTTTGTTTTAAAGAAAAGCAACAATTAGTCATTTTGCTGTTAAAATAATATGACTAATTACAGTTGTAATATTATTAGCTTGAGTTATCCTTTTGATTTTGATATTTAAACTATAGAATAATATTTAGCGGTGTGCGACTGTATGCTTTATACAGCCAGAGGAAACTCCAGTCTCTCCAGCATGTTTTCAGGAATCGGCTCCCGGAAAGAATATTAAACCCAGAAATGGCCTGACAGAAGATTTTCATGGTTTCCGAAACATAACTTATTAAAACCCCGGTGTATCGTGAAACAGGCCCAAGCTTAACCAGCAGTGGTGGAAATGATGCAGACATAAAGCAAATCAAAGCCATAAATGATCAGATTTGTAGTAAGATCCCTGTAGAGATTTTTTCCTAAGAGAGATACCGTAAATTTAAAATTTTATCCTCTATCACGGTCATTACTCCTGCTCAACTTTTTAAAAAGCTGCCTGTGAACATAGTTAACATAGTTATGTGGTCAGAGGCCAGGTTGGGACTGCTTCTTTTTTTTTTCTCTCCCCACACTTTGCCAAAACCCGATCTCTCTGTTTCCCTTCCTTTTGTAATCTCTCCTGTGGGGATCACTTTCGTTAATCATTGTGTGTCTTTAGTACTAAGTTGCACAACGTGGTGCAAGACGAGTGGCTGGGGAAAATTTGTCTCCAAATGTGTTACCTACTGGGGGAGAGAGAGTGTGTGTGTGTGTGGGTGTGTGTGTGCATGTGAAGAAGGAAAGACAGACAGCATTCTATGTAGTTATTCAACAAAGAACAGGAGGATCTCTGATGTACATCTCTTCTGGGGCTAAATTATTAATCGTAATAATTGTGATGAATTGATTATTGAAATAATTGTCAGCTAATTCAGTAATAGATTAATTGTTAACCAGAGTAGACAGACTCAAAAGAAACAACATGCAGTAATTAAGCCAAAAAATAAATACATTTTATTTATTTATTTGGTAAAAGCTAAATCTCCTAGTAAATACCTTTTGCTATCCAATTTTGAATTGGTTAATATATAAGTAATGAACAGATTATCCCTACATTGTATTGAAGTTAAATCAAGGTGAAAGAGTTGAGCTTTTCACATTTTGGTGTTTACAGTATTTTTACCTTCTGATGCAACTTTTGTTACAAATTATAAAGTGCACACTAAAGTATATTTCAGGCAATAAAATGTTTATTTTGTTATTTCAAAAATGAATTTAATTATCTGTTTACTTGCCTCTTTTATTACATAAAAACATTTAAGTAGTAGAATGAAAAATCTGCAGAATGTGTCACTTTTTTATCCAATTGATCAATTAATTGTCAGAAAAATTGATGAAATAATTAATTTTTAAAATAATTGTGATGAAACCCAAATTACATCTGGCTAACCTCTGGTAAAACATAATATTTCACAACATATTGAGCTTTCAGATGCAGTCGCCCTGAGCACAGAGTGTGGCTCATAATAAGTTGTTTTCATAATATTGGCTTTTGCTCAACCTCAAATTTTTGCAGAAGCATTTCATAAACAAAGGTCACCGACCACATTATATCTGATTGTGTGAAAATGTGCAAGAGTCTGCGTTCTTGTATCAGCGGTACCAATCCTGACCCGATGTCAAGCCAGACAACAGTAACTCCGCCGCTTTGAGAAAACACTACAATCCTTCTGCGCTGCTGCTAATGGATCCAGCGGTTGTTACACTGCACAGCCCATTTAGAAAGTTGGTTTCTTTGGTTTAGATTTAATCGTTTTTGACTTCCAGTAGTGCAGCAAAAGGTGGCTAGAACATTCCAGCTGCAGTTTGAGGCAATATTTCAGAGTCTTGTTGTTGACAGCTTAGAATGCAGAGTGACGGTGTTGAATATGGGCTTTCTGGACTCCATGCATCACGACTTGTCCATCTGTCATGACACACTGCTCTTATCTGTTGCACAAATACCTGCCAGTAAGCTAAACACATCAGCATGACCCCGTCCTCTAATGTGCCACAGAACTAGAACAGAATGGAATTTGAAACGTTTTAGCCAAAAATGTTTCTATGGTCAAGGTGTTTTTTGCAGAAACGTTTCAGATTTCGTTCCGTTCTCCGGCTTCGCTCGAGTCCATTGGGAGCTGGAGGTGATCAATGGCCAGGTGAGTGACCTCTGGCACACACTGAGACACGCTCAACCAAACACTGATCGGTTTTAACGAGAAAGTGCAGCCAACTGCGAGTCACTGAGGGAGTGCAGCTCCTCTCTGCTGTGACCGTCTCTCTCTGATAGAAGTAGCAGCAGTTCCTGGAGGCTTTCGACCTTGTACTTAATGTCCTGAACAACTTGGTGCTTTATTCAGTTGCTAAGCTTTGCTTTTTAAAACAAAGACTGAATTAGGACTTATTCTCCAAATTAGCCTGTTTAGATAAACGTAGATTTCAATTATGTTTTTTTTTTTATTTGCCTGCCTTCTAAATATAGGAAAATTGCACTGATGTAGACACGACCCAACCTTTTCCTGTTTTGGTCATCTTGTTATCTAGGGCTAATATGAGCCAAGTTAATGTGTTTTCAATGAGCTTTGATGGATTGTGTGTCTCTGTGTCCCTCAGGCTGTGTGGCGCATGTAGATAAGCCCCTTATGAGGTGAAAAGCCCTCCCCATCCTGCAGTATCCCCTCCCAGCACCACCAGCAGGAATAAGGGATGTCACTGCTGTTCCTCTTTTTGGCAGCCCTCATTGTCTCGTGCAGCATCCAGGTAGGACACAGAAGTAGCTCTTTGGCATAAACCAGTGCTTCTCAAACTTTTTCAGGCTGAGGGCCACTTAACCCATTTAACAAACACTCACGGACCACCTAGCTTAAAATTTACTCGCAATGACACATCTAAATATGTACAACCATACATGCAAATATTAGCCTCTTAATGTACTTACTGTCGTTTTCTATGCTGTATATTTGGTAAATGTGAAGGGCTATGACAAATTGTTTCAGAATTACAGATTCTGAAAGTGTGAATCCTAAGCTTTCCAATGATGCCAAACACATGAAAATAAAAAAAAATAGTTCTTTACTTCCAAGTGTTGTGTGCATTAATAACATTTAGGGCTATTTGTAATTTAGAAGCACAAAACAGACTTGGGTTGTAATATTGTAATTTACATTTAAACAAAAATAGATTCCATGCTTTTCTTTAAAAGCACTGTAAGGTTTTTAATCCCTTCCCTACTGACCTTTTTTGTCTTTAGCAACAAGCTTCAAATCTTTGACGTTGGAAGGCCTCTGTGCCATCATCCTTATCTTTAGCTCCTTCTATAGTTTCTTTATTGGACTCTGAGATCCTGACTCTGAGTGTGAAACAGTTTGTGTTTTTAATAGGACTTTGTACTGTGGCCATTCTTTAATCGTCTTCATAAGATTTACAAAACAACTACAACAAAAATCAGTGTCTTCAGTCAGAGGTTTCTTTTGAATCACTGTAATACAGACTGCTACAGGAGATCTTTCCTGCTCACAGCGATCAACATCTACAAGAACTTTAAAGATTTAGATAAGTTATAATAACATTCAGTTGGAATTGATGAAGTATTTTTTGCGCCAGATGACTTTTCACATACTAAACAAATCTTTTACACAAACCTAACATGTAAAAAACAATAACGGAACACTCAAGCTTACTTTTGACATTGTGCCACATGGATTTATATCTAAAGAGTAATTGTTTATATATTAAACTTTATCTACAGTCCAATTAATATATTACAATTTACTACCATGTTTTTGTTGGAACTACGTTTTTTAACAGTTTAATTGAACTGTTTACTTGGTCTGATCACAGCATCCACAGGTAGCAGATCTTTAGGACATCACTGCACCTTTTTATTGAATTTTCTCCTGTGTGTGTCTAATCAGATGTCTCCTGCTGCTACGCTGGATAAACTGAAGGACGACTGGAAACGGTATAGGACAGAATGTGAATACAACAACAGTCAATACCAGCCCAGCAGTGGTGAGCTTTAGATATTGGGTCCATTTTTCATTTTTTTAATTTTCATTCCTGGCTCCTTGTTACTGCAGAACTTTCAGAGAAAAAAAATTTAGTTAAGACAGTTTTTGCCTTGTGTCACAAACAATTAAGAGTAGGTTTGCACCAGTTCCACCTTTGGAAGTTAAAGATGACATGAATCACATAATGTCGAATCAAGAAATTTGTGAAATATCAGGTGTGGATGAGTTATGATCTCTAAACACATGGAAACAGAGAACAAACACAACATTTACCTCTCCATTTAATCACCATTATGTTTATTTTATTTTTGACTACTGTTTGGTCAAACACTATCAGTTTGACCAAAGTTGTGTGATCTAGTGATTCGGTTAAAATTCAGAAAGACTCGAAATTTACATTTTGTGCAACTGAGCAAAAAAAAAAAAAAAAACGATAGTAGGATTTAAGAACAGCCAGTGTAATATCTGTCAAACTGCATGTGAACTCTGGGTGAGAAGTAAGAAGAAGTAGTAAGAAAATTTTTAACAATTAGGTGAATTTAGCTCTTCAGGTGCATTACTCCCCATTAGAAAGTTCTGTCTCATCTTTTAAAACAAGCTGCTTCCCACACTTTATACAAAATTGTACCTCTCAGCTCTCCAACACAGCAGCTCTCATATAACATCCCTGCTGTTCCATTAGTGTGAGAGCAGCTAAGCAGCAATAGAGAACAAAGGATACATTACTTTGTCCCCCAGAGCTTCCAGCTGTCTATACTCTCACAATCATGACTGATGTCCACTGATGAGAGACATAGTGACACGTGGACAGGGTGATTTTGAGAGGAAAGACCACAATGTTCCAGATAATGACTTCTAGCAGACATTACTTCAAACACCATTTTGAAACTTAAACAGTTAAAAAACGAGCATCCAAGGGCGGCATTAATGTTGTTTTTACTTTATTTTATTGTTTTTACCCTCAGGTCTTGTGTGCAACAGGACATTTGACGACTATGCCTGCTGGCCTGATGGATTCCCCAACACCACCGTCAGTGTGGAGTGCCCGTGGTATTTGCCGTGGTACCATAAAGGTCAGAGTTTTAAATATGTTGTCTGAAAGAAACTGATAATATCTATTAGAAACAGACAGCTGTCTGTGATCATGAGATTTTCTGTTTAAAAGTCCGTGTTTGTGTGTGTTTTTGCACATAGTTCAACACGGCATGGTATATCAGGACTGTGATGCCAACGGCCAGTGGGTGACTAAGTACAATACCACTGAGTGTGAAATCCATAGTACAAACCAGGTGAGAAAAATATGTAAACATAATTATTTTAAGAGATACAAGGATAATGCAAATATTTTATAAGCAGAATGACAATTTTACTGACACATTAAATATATTTTTAATGTGTTAATTGTTAAGTGAAAGGTGGCTTAAATACTAAGAACTCTTGAATATCAGGGGACTGCAAAGATTAAATAAAAAATATATTGAAAATAGTACTTACAAAATCCCAAAATAAGAAAGTAAGTTATTGCAACACTATGCTGAACTCTCATAAATTTCTAACCTGTCGTGTTTCTTTATCCATTGTTTTGCAGATTTATTATAGATGTATCCGGATCATGTACACAGTGGGTTATTCCTTGTCCTTGGTGGCGCTGGTACTGGCTCTTGGTATTCTTATATTTTTCAGGTACTATTTATCATCAGAAGAAATTTATTGTCATTTTTCTTTTGCAATAAAGATTAATCACTAAAAAGAGAATCAGTCAACTTTAAACCAGCTGACTGATTTTTTTGAATTGCAACATTGTCATCAGTATCTCACCTGCCATGGACAGTAATATTACATGACTGTTTATTTGGGGAAAAAACCCAACAAATTGTTTTGACAGCAATCTACTACAGTTAAGATACTGACTGCTGATACAAATTCCAGGATTAAACCACAGTTTAACAAAAACCAAACTATTTCTCTAAGTTGAAACAAGAATTTTTGAGGAATTCAAAGCAGGTCAGCCTTTACGCCCGTCTTGTTTGTTTTGTTTTTGTCAGAAAACTTCACTGCATGAGGAACAACATCCACATGAACCTGTTTGCTTCCTTCATCCTGCGAGCCCTTTCGGTCCTAATCAAAGATGCTCTGCTGGAGGCCAACTTCACATCGCAAAAGATCAGCGGAGACAGAGACCAGGGGTTCCCCAGTGAATCGATACCCCCAATGGAGCTGCTGGTAAGTACGGAAGAGTGCTACGAAGAAAACTATTCCATAGTTCAAAGTTCAGGATTCATAAAAACACAATCTTTTCAGGAGGTTAATTATGTAATTTTCTGAATTATTTCTCCCATATTTGCTTTTGTATCTCTTTATAACTTCAATTATGTGCAATGAACTTATTCTCTGTCTACCTTAGTAAGATATTTAATCATCTGACAATGCACCAGTGAAGATTTTTACTGGAATGAAAAACAGGTGGGGCTAATTACTAGATGGAGAACAGCTGAGAAGGAGCAGAAACCCAGAAAACAAAAAAACACATAAAAGGTGGGAAACTGAGAAATAGGTGAAGTAGCAAAAACAGAAAGTAAATGGGACGCTGTGCACAAAAAAGAACCAGACGGCCAAATTAAAACATGAACTGAGATCTACAAAGAAACAATATTACACAAAAATACGTAACAATATACACAGGATCAAAAACCCACAGAGAAATATGTAAAAGGAGTCCAAAGAAATTAATTAATAATAAGTCAGATTGCAGCAAAATAAAACTTTTTTGCTGATATTACAAGAATGTATGATGTGAGGTGATGCCAAACAAACCTTTGTTGCAGCGGCAGCCTTAAAGACCAGCTGAGTCCTATTGGTTTGGTTGGTGATTCTCACTTGGAGGAAGCTTTAATCTGAGCTTCTGCCTGACAATCAAAACAAATGCTCTCATTTGAAATGGACACCTGCAGGAGGAATTTAAAAAATCCTGACCTCATTCAGCCAAAAGTGAATCAAAAGTTAGTCAGTTGCCACGGTTACTCTGCTCAAGACGTGCAACTTCGTCACAAATGTCTTGTCAGGTCATGTCAAAAGTCAGTAGCTTTAAGATAGTAATGCAAGCTAATTATTTACAAAAGAAAGACTACGCTTTCCATTGTGTGCTGAGCTGTGTGACACAGCTGGCTGTTAAAGTCGCTGCTTTTGTGGAATCCGATCGCCTTCGGCACAACGCCTGGAAGGAGATCCCATCTGCAGCGACTCTGTTCTGACCACGTTCAGCTGAAAATGCATGTGTAGTTTTGTGAAACTTCCCTCTGCTCTCTTGCAGACCACAATTAGCTGTCGCACTGCCTTGGTGATGATGCAGTACAGCATCATGGCCAACAGCTACTGGCTGCTGGTGGAAGGCATCTACCTCCACAACCTGCTGGTCATTACTGTGTTCACGGAGAGGAACTACTTCAAAATCTACCTGTGCATTGGTTGGGGTGAGCTGGCCTATTCTGGATTTGAGGATGTGTGTCTTCAAGTTCAGCATATAATCTGTTTTTTTTGGGGTTTTTTTTATAGGAACACCGTTAATATTCCTTGTTCCCTGGGCAGTCTCTAAATATTTATATGAAAATAAAGAGTAAGTATTTCTTCTTCTTTTACTTTTAATTTTCAAAGCAATATTTTTATGTGACCATGTTAAGATGTTTTCAAAAGGTGGTTTGATGAACTCTAAGTGTGTAATTAAAATTTACTGCAGCTTGTTGTTGCTCTGAAGCGAAATTAAATTATATCATGGTCAGGAGTTAAAACATTAAAATGTCAGAAATATTTTACGTTCATCGTCAAGCCCCTCTTGCGCGCTGCTTAGCGGTAAACGGAGGGACAGGAATTTCAAAGCCACACTTTCTAAAGGCTGAGAAAACGTCTCATCAGCCAACACGATACTCAGCTGCAAATCTCAGAACAAAGAAGCTATAAATTACAGAGCAAATGTCAAAGAAGCATATAAGAAATGTCCTGTAGTTGCTTCAGTTTCCTTCAATGTGTTTCTGTTTTCAGGTGCTGGGAGCAAAACACAGACATGAATATCTGGTGGATAATCCGAGCGCCGATACTGCTTGGCGTTGTGGTAATTTTCTGCAACATCCTTTTTTTTGTGTGTGTTCAAATTCAGTACAAATGTAATCCCAAGAAAAGTCCAAATGCACGACTAGCATCTTGCATTTCCGCTCGACTGCATAGTGTTTTTGTCAAATTGTACCCCTTGCAACATTAAAACTAGCTCATTTATTTATGAAGTGAGAAAAGTCGGCTGTGCTTCAGATCTAACGTCTGGGAAGCATGTTAGGCCTTCTAGGACTCTGGGTTAAACAAATACAATTATCATGCATTTTGTTCAGCGACACAGATCGTGTGCTTTGTGAGGGTCAGTTTATGTTGCTCCAATCGGTCATGCTGCCAGACATCCTGGCAGTTTCCATGCATTAATCGTCCTGCTAAGTGGCCTGTATCCCGCAGGAATTCCTGTGTCGGAGTTGTTTGTAGGAATGGCGGGGCTGGTCCTCATTCCAGAATTTCCCTCGTTATTCTGATCCCACCGTTTTTGTGTTCTTGTTTTGTTTTTTTGAACTCCGCATCAGAGCAGGAAAAGCCGAAACACTTCCAAAATTGGCAAACTATTAACGAAAAATGTTCAACTGACTTACTTATCCAAAACTATATCCTAAAAATCCATTATCTATTACTCAGGTCACATCTTAAATATTAAAAAAAAAATAAATTAATAAACATTTTAGCTTTCATATTGCTCTGAACAGATAGAGATTAGAGTCATGCGTCCTAATTTAATCCTCGCGGAATGAACATGTTAAAGGTCACATCCAAATACATGTTCATCAGAAAAGTGCCGACTGTTTCTTAAAAAATGCCAGTTGATGTGGAAAAGCCGAAATATGTTCCAGCGATTAATTGTTTTACATCTAATCTGCATGTGTTGGTCAGAGACAGATTCAGTTTGACAAGAAACTTCAGGTTTTTTTATTTAGTTGTTATAAATATGAGCTGCAGTTGCTGCTTGCATTCTAACCAGATATTCTCTTCCTTAATTTCAGAGTATTTGAAGCCACATCCTTTTTTCTTAGAGGCATTTATTAGGAACTAAGAATCTGTGATTGTTTTTGAACATGATTGTTTAATTAAATGTTCCCATTTGCCCTGCACAAAGTAAACTAGGTAAAACAATAAGAACTGTGCTTGCATAGAAAGGGCCGAAGCTTTAAAGTATTTGGACCAGATTGTTAGAAGTTACATAAGAAGCTGTTGTTTACTTGCAGTGGATAAATAACCCTTAAGATTTGAATATGTTGTCCTTGATAATCGGCCTAATTTCAGAACATGTAATTCCCATCTGTAGTCTTTTTTCCTCGGTTGCTTTCTTTTCAGGTTTAATCAACTAAACAAATCTTTACAACATTAACATAACCAGAATAAATAAATAAATTATGACTAATATTTTGGTGATAGTGATTCACTGGCAATAATCGCCAGGCGACTGGAATCAATCACTCATCAGAGTGGTTCTTTTCTCTTTAGAAAACCTTTGCTGAGTCTTTACCACAGATTTTTGTTTCAAGGTTATTTAAGTATAAATCCAGCTGTTCTCCCAAGGCCTCAGGTTTTCTAAAGAACATTAGGGAACAAAAATGCATCACAAAAAGCTGGGATCGCAGCAATGAAATGGTTTCTAAAGTTTAATCTTTAGAAATCTTTGTGGGCGATCTTCAATCCATCATCTGAAAGTAAAAAAGGAACGGTACAGCCACAAACCTGCCACGACATGGTTGTCCATCTAAACTAAATAGCCTGGCAAGGAGCTCATTAATTAGAGAAATGGCTAGAAGCACAATGTTGTCTCTGGAGGAGCTCCAGAGGTCCACAGTGCAGGTAGGAGAATCTGCTGACTGGACAACTATTAGTCTTGTTCTCATCTTTCTGGAAGAGTGTCGAGGTGAGAGCGGGGTGAATATGAAACCACAGCACACTTTTCAGATTGTCTGTTTTATATTACACCAATAAAAAACACTGAAGTGTGTGATAGTAACATAAAAAATATGGAAAGATTTAAAGTGTGAAGAGTTTCGCAAAGCACTCGTTAAGCCCAAGCCATCACGCTGCCTCGATATATGCAATGATGATGCATCTTTCAGATTAGAGTGAATCAAGTTTTTTTTTCTTCCCTTCATATTGTCTCACAGGCAGTAGAGTTCCAACAAGTTGTGTAATATATTGTTTTAATCTGGAGGATTTATTCCTGATTCTTATGTATGTTTTGACTTTTCAGGGGAAACTTAAGCATTTGCTCTTGAGAAATCTTCTATCTGTATTTATCATCAAATCAAGCAATATTCCTTCAGCAGAGCTTTTCACTTGGTTGGATGTTGCATAACGACTTTCCCAGCTTACAACAGGCATCTTTTGGTCATCCACAAACGTTACCTTCAATGGAAGCCCAAGTCTTCTCATTTTGCTAACTACAATGTTTCCATTTATTTATCATTGCACAACAGAAAATTGGATAACAACATTAGGGGCCTCTTGAATCAGAAAGACTAACAGACTTGGCTTTTACCACCAAGCAGGGTCTTTCTCTGCTGGGGTCGGTGGCAAGACGATTTTTTTTGGTAAAACACTTCTAAAGTTTATAAGATTAGTTGAGCTCATAGAAACTTGTAAGTTATGAAAAATAAGGCAGGGTTAAGCTATCATATGAAAAACAACACAAAAATGTCCCTGAAAAAGAAGAAAAGGTCCCATAATTTTACAATATTTCCAAGGAGCAAAGCAAATTCAGGAAGCAATAGATATTTTGCAACTTTCTTTTTACGCATTTCATTATGTTTATAACCCATTTTTGCAGTTTTTGACAATAACTCTGTTTTTTCACAGATCAACTTTATTATCTTTATACATATCATCAAAATTCTTGTCTCAAAACTTCGAGCACACCAAATGAGATACACAGATTATAAAGTCAGGTACGTTTAGATAATTAAATTGATCCTTTTAATTATTGTTACTTATTTGGAACTTAGTTTATGTTCTTTTTCTACATCTCAGGTTGGCGAAATCAACTTTAACACTGATTCCCCTGCTGGGTATCCATCAGATTGTCTTCATCTTCCTGCCTGAGGAGACCACCAACAAGAGCTTGCATTTACATCTCACCAAGCTCTTCATTGACCTCTTTTTCTCCTCCTTCCAGGTTGGAGCATGATTTTACGAACAAACACATTTATTTACACGTCAAATCATTTATGAAGCGATAGCAGTAAGAATAAAGAGTTTTTAAGAGTTTAAACTGCTGTAGTGGTGGGGAAGTCCAGTAAAAAGTCAGTGTCAGAAGGCAGTGTGTTAAAATAATCTAATCTGCCAATTGATGAGCCAAATAAACCACATAGGAGGGAAGATTATGTAAAAGAAAATCTTCTGAGTTAAAAAAAAAACTTAGGTGCACCTTTTCTCAAACTGCAGATGTCCCTCAATTATTTTTTACTAACCTGATTAAAAAACTTACTATCCATTTTGTCGTTATTTTTTATTTCTTATGCATTCATTTCTCTCCGTGTTCATAAATAATAATCTCACCTCACAATGTGTCTCATCTGATCAACCCTTCCCAGCTGTGTCCTTCCTCGTTGTGACACAACAGCTGTGTTGCTTTCCCCGTAAAATACTCAGAGAAAATTTGCCACAGATATTCTGGATGTGTGTATGCTGTAGGGAAAATAACGAAAGAACGAGCAAAGAGCGATGATGAACAAGATGTGGAAGATTCATACCTCTGGCATACTTAGGTTTGGAAAATGTTTTAATTTTTACAACATGCTTCTTCTGACTGGAAGTAATACGAATGTTTTTGTGTTGATGCAGTCTGAGCCTCGACTTGAAACTCATGGAGAAACTTTGGTGGGAGCTAAAGATTAGTGTGATGGCCAGGAGGCCCTCCAGCCTCAAAGACTTGGAGCTCAAAAAGCAAAGATAAATAATCAAAACACCAGTGGAAACATGCAAAACATGAATTCACCGCTGTAATGCCAATGCAGATGTTTCTGTTGATTATAGAGCAATTTTTGACAAAACTAATGTAAAATGTGAATAAAATCAGATTTAAGAAACACTCTTATCCCTTTCACATTTTTATTTTTAATATCTTTTGAGAGAAGCCTCACATTTTCTGTCAGAAACAAACTTCTTGGTTAAATGAGACAAACTTTAATATTAATCAGTCAAAGGTGTGAATAGTTTTAGGGCTTACCTGTAAGTCTTGGTTATGGTACTTTCTGTTCTCCCCCCAAAAAAACCTAAATGCAGTGAATTTTCTTTGTGCTGCTGCAGGGAAAAATAAAATGCAGGTGCATAGAACCAATAGATAACATGTATTTAGCAATCTTAATATGTCTATTTGAACTTGTTTGTGTTTAACTTGTCCATTCTTTTATTGTTATTACTTGTCATTTGTATGTTATTCAGTACTTTATCTACCTTTGGTTATTTTAAAGTGCCTTATAAATAAAGGTTTTATGGCACGGTAAGAGATGTAACTAATACCCCTCTATCTAATGCTGCCTTGGGCAACTAGCCGTATGGCTCATCACTGGTCATATTTGTGTGGATGAAAGATCTGTGAAAGGATATTCCTTTGGTCTCAAAAAGTATTACATTTGGATAAATATCCGTTGTCTTCTCAGGGCCTCCTGGTGGCGATCTTGTACTGTTTTGTCAACAAAGAAGTGAGTTTCCTGAGCTACATTACATGTTTCCAACCTCTGATTTTTATGTTGTCACATTTCTTAACATCTCCTTTAACTTTTGTGATTTCCATAGGTGCAATCTGAGATTCTGAAGAAGTGGAAGCGCTGGAAGCTAGGGAGGAACATCGAGGAGGAATATCGCCACACCTACAGCAATTCCAACAACACTAAGACGGGCAGCCTGCTGAACCACATCCCTCGGCTTCCCCACCTCCCAGACATCGGCAAATCTTCTGGCCCGGTCTGCAGTCCCGAAGAGCAAACGTGGCTCGTGGCTCGCTGCCACAACGGGATGGTCCACGGCAAGGAGACGGAAAACTTCAGCTCGCAGCAGAACGAAGGAACCAGCAACTGCACCCTTGTGGAGGACATCAGCCAGTCGGAGAAGACGCAGTGTTATGAGGTTCAGAGAGAGAATGTTGAGAGCCACCTTTGAAAGAAACAAGGAGAAAGGACTTTAGGAAGGAAGTTAGATGGCTTTGAGCTCTGATGGAGCTCTGACTGAAAGCCCTAGTTGGGTTTTGAAGCGGTGTGCCGACTGATTCACTCGTGGAAGCAGTCGTCAGTCATCAGTGTCACCGGGAGACGCAGCGGCTCTCAGCCCTGTAATATGACAGCAGTATGGCAGGCATCCAGACCTGGATGCTCAGTGTGCTGTGAGTCTTGTGAATGGATTGTTCTCGATGTTTTGTCATTTTAATATATGAAGCTGCTGCCTGTTGAACAATTTTACAAACAATATCAAGAAAACACAAATAACTACAATAGAAATACAAAAAAAAAGAAAAACAACAACAACACATCAAGTCCTGGCATGAGTTTCTGCTTCAGTGTTTGCCATCTGACAAATGTGTGTTTTGTGGTACAACAAACTGGACATTGGACTGCGCACACAATAAACAAGACCAAATGACACAGAACAAGAAGGACAGAAGGAATTGCTTTTTGTACTCTATATGCTCTGCTCTGGTGAGTGTATGTTGCTATCTTGTTCATACTGATTTTAATGAAATTGTATGGAGAAAGGAAGAAAAAAACACATTACAGTGAGGTAATCATAGACTTATTGTAGATGGGAAAAAGGCAGCTGCTCACCCCAGGTCCTACCTGGCATAAAATAAAATATATAAGATTGAGGTATAAAGAACTAAATGAATGACATTGCTTTTCTTTTGGTATTGCTGAGTGTTACAGTTTTATATTGGTCAGAGTTGTGAAAGTATTAATACCCCTTTTTCACATTTTGTTGCATTACAAAAACACAAATTTCACTGTATTTTGTTGGAATTTTATGTAAAAGACAAACAGAAAGAAGCAGATTATTTGCAAACTAAAGACAGAACATGACACCTCCATCTCTGTGCTTCACAGTTGGTACGAGTTGGTTCTTTTCTTAAAATGTTGTCAAAATACCTCAGATTTAGATGAATCTGTTTAAAGAATATAATTCCTATATAAGTCCTAGTCTTTGTTGCTTAGAGAACAAGTCTTTCCTTCTTGTAAAGGTTGCAGACAGCTCTTTAGATCCAACCATGGTGTGCAACTCTCAGTTCCGCGATCGAAAGCACACCAAGCTAAATGTCTGAGGTTTAAAAAATACAAACCGCCTTCAAAACGCTGGCCAACTGAATTTATGTGGGGTGTCCTAATTTATTTCTCAATACATTACTGATTGTTACCATTTTACAGAAAATTTTGATGGATGGATGTTTCTAAAGGCGATGTTGGACTGGATTTTATTTATGGGTATCAGACTAAAGAAGAAGGAAGGTGCATAACACAAATTTCCGGTTTATTTTTTATTCGCAAAATTAAAAGACATCGTCTCAACAATTTTGGTTGATTTGCCACATAAAATATCAATAAACAGACTGAAGTTTGTGCTTTTAATACGACAAAATGTAAAACAGAAAAGTCAAAGGGGTAAGACTTTTTGCAAGGCACCTTAAACTTTATGTAGAAAAAGTGCCAACCATCTTCTCCAGTTAGCTTTTAGATGCTAATGTTAGCGGTACAGTTGCTTGTAGATAAAAAGCGATGACCACCTACAGAGCAGATTCAGATTCAGATTCAGATTTATTTATTTGTGTCCCAAATGGGCAATTGGTGTAACAGCAAGTACAAAAACTAAAACACAAAATATCAATAGCATTAATCAAGCTTTGAGTTCCTAGCAGATCTGCGTGAGCTACTTACTTAACATGATTTTTGTATGAATGACTACTTGCACAGTGTTAATTTATAACAGCTAAATGTTATATGCACATATGTGAGTGTTTATATGCATATTTTAGCCTTCTTGTGAATGTGTGTTTATTCAGGGTATGAATACTTTTGACGTTATTATTCCATATATGTGGATGTATTACACTAAGAGGAAATACATCAGCAGCCAAAAGGCTGCTGAAGAAAAACAGAGGATGCCAGAGGTTAAAGGCCGATACAAATCAGTCCCACTCTGGCATTAAGCAGAACAGGACCACAGGACATTCCCCGAAGTCATGCCAATATAGTTCGTAAAGAAGAAAGAGCTCTGTCCTTTATTTCAAAGCCCTGATGGACCTTAGAGCAAATTCGAGCACTACAGCAACATTTTTGTTGTGTCAGATAATTGTTCTGCTCCCAGCCAGTTTCTACCGTTGAGTGGGTAGGAAAAAAAAATGCAGGCAGAAGCTATTTTCCATCAGCATCTGCCGAGGGTTGTCACAGAGCAAGTAGACATCCAATAATTGAGCTGGGAGCACGGTGCTCACACGGGTGCTGCAGAAGTGGAGGGAAATGCTTGCACACTCAAAACAAACGAGTAATGACTGGTTTCGGCAAAACAGATGTATATTGCTATTTTCATTTCAAAGTAAAATCTGTATTTTAATAAACTCTGACTTGTAAAGATAGGTTTGGGTCATTCCTCCTCTTCGTCTGAATGTATTCTTGGAAAGGCTCAAATCTATATGTTTCTTTACTCTTCTAGTCACGGTGGTTATGTAAAGTATGAACAGGTCAGTGGAAGCTGACCACATTCAGGTGTAAACAGTCTGTCATATATTGTATTATATCTGTGCAAGTGGTCAAAGAATAAAATTTTATGTATGTGAAATATGAATTTACCTCACTAAGTATTTTGTATCATGAGACGCTTAAGACATTAAAGAAAAGAGAAAGCATATGCTGATTAAATTGAGAAGTTCTTTGGTGACAGTGTTTTGACTGATGAAGAAGTAGACCTTGCTAAAAAATTTGGTATTGATTCATCGTCTGGTCCAGCTCCTGGTTTAAAAGCCACACCGATTAATTTTGTGATTAACTCTTTTTTTTCCCCCCCAACACTTTTTTTTTTTTTGGACTACAGCTCGACTAAAGACTGCCAAATAAACTATACCAACATATGTACGAAGACTTTAACTTCACAGTACATATCAAACTGTGTCATTTTAAAAACAACACTGATTATGTAAAAGTAAACAATATTCTTGTGCAGGTGATAAAATGTATTCATACTCTAGTATTGCAGTTGTCTGGACTCAATCTGTTACACCCTAATTAATCCTAAAGTCTGTCCACTGTTTAGTTTTTTTCACAAGATTTCAAGTTACCCCAAATGTTGCCTCAAACTAATGCTACAGATTTTTTGGCAGAAAGGGAATGTAAAATTCTGACACACAATCTGATATTCATTTGGCTCAGGCACTGAGAAAAAAAATGACTCACTTCTGCAGCTAATTTTCATGGATAAAAATCCTGCAGAAAGAGTTTGGAGGAAATTTTATATTTAATTAATCAATCTATGGCTATCAGCAGGCACATCTTTGGGTGCAATGGCTGTTCATGTGGGATATTTGTCCTCTAAGTGTTTTAGTCGAAGTTAAGCTAAACCAGTAAAAATATTACCAATAGTTTATTTTTAAGCTCTAATTTGTCTCTGTCAGTCTTGTACAACTGAACCAAACAGTTGTGGTGTTTTTTCTGACTTTCTTCCCATTTGCCTCTACTGAAGCGGCTTCCTGCCTGGTGGATTGTGATGAAGGTAAGAGAGGAATATTACAAACTCTGATGAAATGTGGTTTACCACTGGTCTGCATAATGGTTTCGAAATATCAAGAACGCACAGAAGAAGCATATCCAATGATAACCTGCCACATTTCTGACAAAAAAACCCCACCCTGGCAAGGGCATTATATGAACTGAAAGTAACACTTCTTTTTTCATTAAAGGTGAACTGTTTACATTATTGAATAATAGGAGAATTAATGAGAAGAAAATGTGGCTCAAACTCCCTTTATCTGTATACAACATTCTCAAAAGAAAAATGCATGTATTACGGAGAAAGGTCAATATTTTCTCCCTCAGGCCTGGGAACTGAGTCTGCAGGGTCCTGATGTGGACAAACTGATTATGTGTGATTGAGCCATAAAGCCAGTGAGTTATTTTCCACCTTCATGTTTCCGACAGGCCTTTGTGGCTCTCATGCTGTCATCGCCTCCCAGAATCTGAATCGTGGCACAGCTGCAGAGACACGGCGTAGAGTGAATGAATATTAAACATCCACATATTTTACAAGGATAAATGGCAATGAAATAAAGTGTGAGTGTGTAAGAGTGGCATGTGCTTTTCGTTCTGCTCAGTGTGAAAACAGGGATCATGTTTCATATCTGAGGAAGGGATTGTGTCATTGGTTTGAGTTTGTCTCCCATCAGCAAAATGAGCGAAGACAAAGAGCTGTAGCATAAAATCCATTCAAAACAGGCTTTCATTTTGCAGTTCAGCGACTACAAAACTCAGAGCTGAAATATAAGAAACTGTCAGATGTCACATTATTAACATAAACACAGACTTCTCTATCAGAGTTAGAGTTTTATCTCTTCTGGCCTTTTCTTCTCATTCTTTCTGTCTCAAATTTTAGCTTTGTAAATGTCTAAAAGTAAATGCATTTTCACAGTTCAGCGTCAATATTCAAAACTTATCACACCCTGTAAGACCTCACAGCAAAACCTGTGTGTGTTTTTGCACAAATTTGCAACATGCTTCCTGAAGAAATTACTGTCAATATTTTCAATCTTATTTATACTGAAACACTGTTATAAAAAGAAATCATGAGTTGATAAATGTTTACATTTCTAGTTTTAAAATATTTAAGTATACTCTGTTACTCACATGTAGGCCATAATGGCTTGACCATTTCACTTGTGCAACCTTGATACAATCAAATTTTTATAGTAACCTGTGCACATGACTCTTTTTTTTTTGGACAGTTTATGTTTATTTATTCCATATTCCTCAGGTTTCAAGGCTTGAATTCTACTCTGCTAAATTAGCATCAATTACCCTCATCCTCACAAAGCAGAGGAGTAAAGCATGATCACCATCATTTGTTTGGTTAATGCCTTCACGTCATTGGCGCAGGCATCGGTTGCAAGAACTCATTGCTGTATTTGAGAAGTCCTCTTATCGTGTCCCTAAAGTGACACAGAGTCCCTTGAGTACACACAGTCTGGGTCAAAGCCAATTTACCAAAGCCACAACATCCCCGTGTAATACGAAGAAGACTCACACACAACTGAAAGATGCCCCTCGCCAGGGCCTAATAGTCTATCAACACCCCCGCACTGTCTGATCACATGCGTGACAAATTAAATCAACTTAATGTGGGATCAGATTGTAGCAGTAAAACGTAGAATAGGCTGAACAAATTCAATCTCTCAGACATGCGGTGTTTTATAGCGGAAGCACTAAGGCAGAGTGACTGACATGGCTCTGGCTAAATTCATGGATCAGGAGTCAGATAACCAAGCTTTTCTCAGATTAAAAGTAGAGTTGTGTATAAAAATAGTTGCATGCGATTAGATGACTGACAGAACTCAGATCACTGCATGCAGGTATACAGAAAATTAACTATTTTATTCAAAACCAAAAAGGAATCCTATGCTAAACCAGGTCTGAATAATGTAACTTTATTTTCATAGACAGGGAATAAAATTAAATAGCATGGATGAAATCTGCCTTTATAACTCTTCCCACAACACTGTGACTGCACTTAAAGAGTGTGTAAGTACGGCTACCTCACTGCAAGACTTCCTGATGTTTGGCAATAATCCACGGACTTTAACCAGCAACCAATTCAGACTTAGGGCAACAAAAAAAAATAGTAAAATAATAAATATAAAACAACCTGATTTATTATTTTTAGTTCAGATAACCAACCACTGAAATTGCACATGATGTCCAATACAAACACTGCTTCTGAAATATCCAGATATGTTTATTGTTCGTAATTATGTGCCTGGTAAAAGTAGCTGATACAAACTAATAACAGTCTACTATCTCAGTCAGGAGTATTTGTGAAGCAAAACTGGTACAATACAGTAACATGGAAACATTACTGTCATGTTCGGTTGGTTTGAGATAGAGATTCAGATCACAAATTCATTTTTAATTGATAAATTTATCAACCGTGACAATAGGACTAGTCTTAGAAATGAAGTCTTTCTTGGGCTTAACTCCTCCTTCTTGCAGGAGTTCACTAATTTGCCACCTGGTGGTGAGTTGGAGTTGATGAAGAGGGAAGCTACCAGTTAAACCATAACATACCAGTTAAACCATAACATACCAGTTAAACCATAACATTAAAGCTGAACTGGGAAAGTGTGGTGGAGACCCTGGGT
>CAEFZX010011310.1:0-12474 GCA_903066825.1 Alfaro cultratus
TATTTACATATTACTGTTCTTGGTTGCTTACACTAAAGGAATTTATGATGTACAAGTATACATATTGAGTCATTTGTCTGTATTATTTTTTTTCTGTTATGATGTGAAACTCAAATATTTTAGAAGAATTTGAAATACAAGACAAAAAAGTTCAAATCTACTGCACAAGATTAAATGTCATGTACAAGATGTTGAATTAAATATGAAATGTATCAATTATGTATTCAATGTAAACAAAAATGTAATATTAAATTGAAAGAAAATAAGACAATTTTTAAAAATTTGTTCTTTTCTTAAATTAAGAAAAAAAAATGAAGGGACAAAATTATGAAATTAGTCTTTTACACATTACCTGCCCAAAAGCTTATGAAAATATCTTCAAATGTGGAAGTATTCTTCACATGTGTTATATTACTAAGCCTCTTAAAGTTAATGATAATAAAAAATGTACCTTAATCTTAATACAAGTCATTAAATATTGA
Organism: Alfaro cultratus; assembly: GCA_903066825.1. Classification (NCBI taxonomy): domain Eukaryota; kingdom Metazoa; phylum Chordata; class Actinopteri; order Cyprinodontiformes; family Poeciliidae; genus Alfaro; species Alfaro cultratus. The sequence continues at coordinate 483 of CAEFZX010011310.1, forward strand.
GTGATGAAATGTATGTGAGAGATTTAAGAGATCATAAACACTGAGACTTGCCTTGTGGATTCAAAATAATTTCTATATTTCTGTGATTGTGTAACTTCAACATAGGCAACATCTAAATATGTTATATTTAGATAATATTTAGATGTTCCAACATTGTAGTTAGCACAAATTTCCACTAGGTGTCAGCGTTTTCCTTCCAAACAATTTGGTGTGAAACCTTTCTAATCCTAGGTCTTTTAGGGAAGTGCAGCATTTTCCAACTAGATGTCAACCAAGCATTGGAGACATTTACTGACTCTTCATTCTCGACTAATTTCCAGGAGTTATTGCAAACCTAATTCTTGGCCATACATTAATTCCTCCTCTTTTGTAATGTTGAATACATGGGAGGATTGAATATTATTAAAAAGACCTAATGAAAAAAAGCTGACTGGTGCTAAAAAGATAACAGGGATACATCAATTTTGATATTTCTTAATTAATACATAAATGACCTATTTTTTTTCTAAATGATTACACTCTTCACTTGGCATTAACAGTGTAAAACCTCTTACCTACCCACATTAATGTAATAAGAACAGATGTGGGGGATTGTGCAGAGAAGTGGGGCAAAGAAATCAGCGCGCTTTAAAAACCCACAGCCTTCGTTTCAACATATTCTATCTCTGAAGAACATACGGAGGGATGATGAAACCTGGCAAGCACTGTGCTTTGCTGCTCTGGGATATTGTGTCAAGGCTGATGTCAATATTTTTGACACATAAAGAGAATATACGAGTTTTTGGAAGGGGGGGAAAGATACTTTTTCTGTGCCAGGCGTTCACCTTTGGATGAACTCCACGAAGTAGAGGCTGGGTAGAAGTTAGGAGGGAGGAGGAGCAGAAGAATGAAAGGTAACAAAAATAGAGGACGGATGAGGAGGAGGATGAGGAGGAGACGGCAGGGCTCAGCTCCAAGTAAATCATCTGCATTGTTCTCCTAATGCAGCTTGTGCGCACACACACACACACACACACACACACACACACACACACACACACACACACACACACACACACACACACACACACACAATCCTGAAAATGCCAGGACAGCATCAAACGCACAAAGAGAATCTCAGGCACTTCCTTGTTCCTGTCTTAGGTTGTCCCATGTGGAGAGGGTCTTTAATGCGCCATAATCTCCCTCTTTCCCTTGAACACATAAAAGAGATATCCTTCTATCTGTGTAAGTGTTTTTGACGGCCACCAGCTCAACATAAATACGCACACACACGCTCACACACGCATAGGGGCTCCAGCTCATCAACATGCAGTTATTCCTTTGGTGCTGGATCGTGCTGTTAATTGGCTGCAAAGCAGAATGTGTTGGATTCTGCTTGTGTGTGTGTGTGTGTGTGTGTGGGCGTGCACGTGTGTGTGTGTGTCTGTACTGCAGAGCCGGAGCTGCTTAGGAATTCCCGTCACGTCTCGGAGCCTCGATTAAGACGTTGCTCCAGTTTCAAACAGACAGACATGTGGGGAGGAGGGTAAGAGAGGAAGTGATGGAGAGAGGATGCAGCAGGGGGTAGAAAGATGAGAGAGGGGCAGAGGAGAGGGAAGAAAGGAAGAGCATGAGAGGTGATGAGACGGGACTCAGCAAGGGATGAAAAAAAAAGGAGAAAAACAGAGGAGGAGGTGAGAAGGGTGAGAAGTAGTAAAATACTGCAGTGGACCTCGGTGTGAGACCTTTAACTGATAACAGTTGTTCCTTTCTTATCGCTGTTCTGAAGTCACAAAGCAGTCAAGGTGTGTAAGTGTACAGTTAGAGTACAGTTCCACGACCAAAAGTCCTGCTCACTGTCCGCTGAAATAACAGAATGAAAAGAGACTTCCGGAATAAGATAGAAGACATCAAGAACATTGATGTCAATCAAAATGTTGCATGGATGGCGCAGAATCAATAATAATAACAAAACAAATTAACACATTTTATCTGCCTGTTGATTAATTTAGGAGCATTTGTTTAGACTCTAGCTGAAATTTGGATGAAGAGCCTTGAAGGTGAAATGTTTCAATCTCCACGTACACTGGTTTCCAGTTGCAACAAACTGGACCAGAATTGCATCACTTACTGACCTGAGGTTAGTAAACAAACTGTGGAATCACAAACTCCACAATGAAGCCAGGTTCAGTATATTATATGATATATATATATATATATATATATATATATATATATATATATATATATTCACCTTATGCTTCTGTTTTCATGTTTTAGACCAGAGAAACAGGAAGTCATTTACATCTAATGAAAGGTAAACACTTGGATAAACTTGAAACAGTAAAGTGTAGATTACATAAAAGGCTTCATTTACATTTATTTTAATGAAATTATTAGAGGAGAAGTGATTCTTTGAAAAAAAAAAAATAATTACTTCTCATGGGATATTTTTCTTCTCTGAAAGATTAAGAAAAAAGTGTAGTTTGTCTTAATCGCAGTGTGTGATTGTGAAAAAAATACACTTATTTTAAGGCTCATTGAACATCATTTTTGAGTATTTGTAAGGGGTGCCGTATCTATAATTAAATCGTCTCAAAAATTTTGTTTTCACAATATACTTAATCAAAATGTGGAAATGAATGTAGGTAAGGCTTTTTTTTCACAGGCAAACCAAGTAGAATTGTCAAAAAGCTAAAGATAGAAAGTTGAAAACCTGGAAAAAGACAGTAAGTAGAAGGCAGCAGGGTGATAATTTGAAGGTTATGGATTCTGAACTCTTGGATGTGTCCTAATGAAGCCATGAGAGACTGTTGGGCATTTCTGGGTCAGACGCGTCGAGGCAGACAATACACAAACTTGCTTCCTACATGCACATGCTGTGCATGCACACGCACACACATTTATAAACAGAGACCAGAACTGCCGTTATATAATCATGCCAGAGAGGAAGCTGGAGAAAGAGAGAGAGGGACAAGAGGCACTAATCAGACACCAGCAGACACACTCTCACACTTCTCACAGCTGTCTGTCAGACGTTGACAGCAGCAACTCTGCTCTTTCCAAGCTGCAGTCTACAAATGGCTTCTCACCAGCACCAAACAGTGACTGCTTTTGTTTTCACTCCATGAGTTTGTCTGTGTGTGTTTTTGTATATGAGCGAAGACGGCATAATGTGGCAGGTAATAACACAAAGGAGATTATGGTTGGCAGATTCATACTTATCACATATATTTGTTTAAGTCAGGAAAATAATTATGATTCCATAGCTTTTTAACAGTTCCTATAGGAACAATACTACTATCAATGTTACACTATCTCTCCACTATTATTATCCATCTTGGATAAGTTTAACACTCTGAAAATAAGTGGATGTTAAAGAGACTTGGTGATCTTAAGATGCTCTCTTTGTTACAATTTTTTAACATTAAGCTTTAGGTGTGAAGATAAACTCAAAGCACTATCTTTTCATTTTTTGGTGTGACATTATGTCTTATTCCTAGATGTTGTTCTTTTCTACATTAGCTAAATACAGAAAATCACCAATAATATAAGAGATAAAGTTTTAAAAATGGCAAACATTTTAATTTCAGACAATCACAGTCATAAATATACTGCCAGACCAAAGGCATGTTTATTACAGTGTAACAAAGAGCTGATCATGCTTTTTGGGGCTGAAACTGAAACTGTTAAAGGTGTTGAGGTCAGTGGCTGTCAAGCTTTCTTTTTCCAAAACGATGACAATACAACTGTTTATTTGCAGGGGCTTAAAAAAAAAAAAAATCCAATAAGTCCATCTTCCTTAATTGGCTCAAGAGGCTTTCTGCCCTTCATTGTACCTGCTACTCAACCATTGTTAAAAAGGGTCAATTAAAGATCTCCACTCCTTTTACTAATCTATTTATGTTTGCTCTTCTTAGCTGACCTTCAGTGTTTTTTTTATTTCTTTGTTAAAATAAAAGTAGCTCTGTGCTCTTTCTCTGCATAAGTATGTGCGTATCTCTGACGGACAACAGTCTAACTGAGATCATGGCACGATCATGTTTGCTTAATGGAGTATAATTGAATAGGCAACAAAAAAAACCCAAAAAACAGTCAGCTCTTATCTCTATTGATTAATTTGAAGCACTCAGACACTCACTCATGTTACGTGTTGGATAACACAAGCACAAGGCCAACACTCCAAAGCCCCGGGTCTCTAAGAGGACGTGTCTGATACTCCCACATCAGCTATCAACCAGCTTTCATGTCTCAATGGGCTTCTTTAAACTAATCCATAGTAGCCTTGACTCTTTAGCTCCAGTACAAGTCAAGAATTCTTCTGAACCCTTTTACTGGAGAGTGTCAATTTGGAGGTTTAAGAGACAAATAGGAGAACTAACAGGTCCTTATCAGAGTAAGCTTTTTAATAAGGTAAAATTGAAAGCGTAAAATCAGATTACATGGAGTTAAGTACTAAGTAAAAGTCCAATAAATCTTAATTTGAATACAATCACAAATTTGATCACTGAAATAGTTCATAGTACACATAAGTTGTAGTTTGGCACATTTTTGGTTCTTCCCAAATCAAGGAAGAAAATAAATAGAGATGCCTAATTTAGTTTTTTATTTTACTTAGCAGAATGCAAAAAAAACCCAAAAAACAAATAAATAAATAAATTGATTTCTGAAATTAATTGATGTTTTAGAACTTCTAAAGTGGAAAGAGCAGCTGGAGGTTTTGTTGTATTTTCTCCCAATGAGTAAAAAAGCATAAGCAGGCGCTGTGAATAACTGATTAGATAGATTCAATCTAATACAATGATAGTATAACCACTGAAAAATGGTCAATGTTTTATAATAAGACTGTGCTCACATTTGAGAGTAAAACCTGTTTAAACGGAGTTAGAGTTGTTTGGATGTTTAGACAACCTAATGCAACAGCTGAACCTGAAGGAAATATGCAGGTGTTGGGAAAAGTCTATTCTCAGCAACAGAGATTCCTCCAATCTCTGGCAGCACATCATCATTGATGTGTTGCCAGTTGTATGGTGTTTGGGCTCACAGTTTGCTAAAGGCTAGCTGAGTTTTCTTCAGCATCTGTGATGTTTCCATTTAGCTTGAAGTTGTTTCAGGTGAGTATTAAGTTCAGTGTAGATTGAGTTACTGTGCACCTTATCACTGTAGAAAAACTGATTTAATTCTATGCAAATTATTGTAATACCTATGGAAAAATAGAGATCAAAATACAGTTATACTTTGAAGCAGCAATTTGCCAAAAGGTATTTATTATAGAGTAAGAGTACTTTTGCTTTAAATAGAGTTTAGATTCCTTGTTTCTGGTTAAGTGGTGAAAAACCAGAGATCATAATCATATTATTACTTGCTTTTTACTTTATGCATGCAATGTCTGTTTCAGTAATGAAATGAGGTTCCTTTTGTGTTTGCCTGTTCAAAGTTCTTCATTTGATTTAACAGGACTGTCATAAACCACATCATGGCTCTTTGGTCCCTGGTCTCCTTTGTTCTCTCCATGCAAGTTCCTTTGTTCTCTGGGATATGTTTTGTTTTTCCACGTCTGTATGACAATGATTAGCTCTGATGGATGATAGTGACCCAATAACTGTGACAAGGACACAACATTAACAGTGAAGTAGGGACAATGGTTGTGCCACTAGACAGCCATTGCATTATTCAGACTGGATGGCTGAGGGAGAAAAAGGGGAGTGGGAACAAGAGAGGACAGGAAGGAAGCATGAGGGGGAGGAACTGAAAGTGGGAATGGTTTGGGTTTACATATGAAGTAATTTATTAAACAAAACTGGTTGAGGTTAGGGGAAAAGATCAAATTACAGAAAACAGGGGTTTTTATGTTGTGATGATGGGAGATACAGTAGACAGGACTAAAGATAAACTAATAATATTCAAGGTGAGGTGTGGCATCAAACTTATTCTGGATTCAGGTTTAGAAGGGCTAATGTTTTAAGGATATGGGTTATAATAATTTGTGTACTTCCAAAAGTACACCTCTAGAGCTTTTTCACATGGTATCACAATACAACCACAAACTTCAAGAACTTTTAATAGGATTTGATGTCAGATCAACTCAAAGTGGACCTAAATTGTAAAGGGAAAGAAAAAGATAAAACAATGATGGTATGCATTTACCACCCTTCCCTCTGACACTCCTAAATAACATCCAGTGCAATGGACATATGTGTATGTCAAAACTGCTAGACATGATATGTGTGGAGAAGCTGCATTGATCCAAAACCTGGTATGAAGCATCTATTAACACAACAAAAATTTACTGTGCACTCTGCACATCTTGCCTTTAAAGACTGGGAAAAAGAAAGCCATTGTTAAAAGAAATCCTTCTTGGACCCTCAATGCAAAAAAGAAGATGTCGATGTAACTAATGCATAATTGCACTTACCTAAGATATCAATGGTTCCCTCCACCATCATGCTTTTTGACATTCCTCCACATCTTTGATGTGTTTCCATGACTTGTGACAAACTACAAAAAGAACTTAGAGCTAATGCTGCCACAGCTGATATTAGGCAATGGCCAAAAATTAACTTTCACAAATTCAAACAAGGAGACAGGAAATACTTTATTTTCTTACCCATAAATCCAGCCACTCAAAAGATGAGGAATTTCAACTTACGCGGCAGTACTTACTGTTCTTTGCACAAGATCCCAGTGCCAATAAATTGGGCAAAAATGATACCGCTATGAACACACACAGCTGCTACACAGCCCCCAGCCTTTGCTGCGATATGAGCGGACCATGGCGGCACTGAGACAAAGCCTCGCTTTGCCAGAATCCAGATGCAATCACTGCTATCTTTTATCAAGAAATAAGACAAACAGGGCCCAGGGGCCTGACTTATTGATCTTAAGGCAGTACCTGTTCACTTCATCACTTTGGTGTGCAGAAACGTCCAACATACGAAGGATTAGTTGCAGTAAAATGTTGTTGTTTAGGTTTTTGTTTAATAAAACAAGTACATACCAAGAACATAAAAATATACTGCTCAATTTTTCCAAGTATTATTTTTCTATTCATAGTTACAGACTGATTTTTATCAGCATATTTGGAAATTAAGAAGTCTTTGACAAAAAGATAAGGGAATTTGGTGCAGCATCTTCTCCGTTCGGTTCCACCATGCTCTATTTTGGGTTGTGTTCGTATGTTAAAATTTGTTCCGTCTTGCCTTTGGTGTCAGTGAGCCGATAAAATATGCATGGTTTGGACTTTTCACCTTTCTGATTTTTATTCCTTGTTTAAATCAAAGGAAAATGAAGCCTTTTTATGGTTGGAGCTCATCCATGTTTGATGTGCAGCCAGGAGGGAGACCCAGATAATAGAAGCTATCACAGATGTACCGTGCTCTCTCGGTGTGTGTGTGCGTGTGTGTGTGTGTGTGTGTGTGTGTGTGTGTGTGTGTGTGTGCACGCACAAGACTCTGTCCTCTTTCCGATTCTGTTTCATTTAGATGCAATGATGGACCTGAATGTGTTATGACATAAATTTTAAGAAACTCTGGCACAAAGCTTAATGAGTTCAAATACACATGCTGATAGACAGGTGTTTTCCTAAACTGCATTTGAATTTTCAGTGCAGTAAAATCTTACAGCATTAAACAGGAGTATTCCTTACACCAAACGAGGTCAAGCAATTTAAAACGCAGTTTCTGCTGAATCATAATCTACTGAAAAAGCTTTAAAGATATAAATGAATTACCTTTTCTTTTTTTCCAGCCCCTTAAATATGTCCATTCAAATTAATTTAAACAGCCAATTATCCTGCCACCAGTGAGAACAAAATATGAAGCAAACACCTGTGGGGCTGTTTTGTGCGATCACAAATCGAAACGTACGTGATGATCAAAGCGAGTCCTCATCAGTTGAGAATGGTAATTGTCTAAAGGGGGGCCCTTATTGAAACTTCACTCATAGTTTGTATTTTCATGTGGCTCTTGGCACCTTGCTGTCTCTATAGGGGGAAAAAAAAAATCAATAACCATTTTAGAAACATGACTTAATAATGACTTATTAGACAGCACCAGAATGCTGAAATGAAGGTCAGACCTAGATCTATTGTCTGAAATGTATAATCATATTCGGTCTTATTATGTACAAGCAACATACAGTACTGGTGAAAAATCTAGTCCACCAGTTTTACTGTTTTTGCTATTTGCCTTCACAAATGTTTCAGAGCATCAAACTATTTTTTTAATCAGACAAAGATGACGTTGGTTAACACAAAAAGCACATTTTATCAGACAAATTTGTTTATTAAGAGAAAAAAATATCCAAAGCAGAAATATCTATGTAAAAGTGTTGTGTTATAAAAATGGCAATGTTATATCTGCAGTAGCAGTCTAAAAACGTTCAAAAGGCAAACCATAATGCATTGATCTAAGAAACAACATGAAAATGTAGTTAAACGTAGGTGAAGTACAACTTACAGGAATGTTTCATTCACTTTTAGGAACTGCTTCAAATTTTCATAATTGCTAGGTATTTGTTGTGTCACTGAAGACATTTTTAACATATTCTTAACAGACACACATATAAAGTTTAATTAAGATTTTGTTATATATATATATAGATATATATATATAAACAAAATCTGTAACACTTTATTTGACGGGTTGTGAATAAGACTGTCATGACACTGTCATAAACATTTAAACTTTAAAAATTATGTATCTTTATGTTATTAAAGCTAAAGTTTAATCAGTAATACTTTTATAACAAATTAATGTCAGATCATGATTTCTTGGTTAATGTCAAGTTGTCATAACAAAGACATTTTGAATAATGTCAACTTTGTATTAAAAGTGTCATGATTTACCGAATGACACTTTATGACAACAGTCATAAAGTGACTGCTGTCACTTTATGACAACAACATGAACATGACATGGTCATGAACACCTGTCATGTTCATGACAGGTGTTATGCCATGTTAATGACGGTGTCATGACAGTTTTATTCACACCCAGTCAAATAAAGTGTTACCACAAAATCTGCAATTAAACTTTTAGCATGACTTAATTAAAATAAACATCGGATTTATCAAAAAGTTTCAATCTGACATTGCACTCTTGCAAATAAATGTGAACATTTCTATGAGTACACCTTTTACACTGCATTTAAATGTAGTTGAATTGTCAACTTTGCCAAAATGTATATGGAATCAAGATGAGAGTACAAGTCGAACCTAAGTCCTTCACATTCACTGCATGCTTCCAATGAAATGAATTATCCAGATGATGCATTGCAGTCATTACTCTGTCTATGCTGAGCATGGAGAATATTAAGACAGATGGGTTGTTTTTTTTTGTTTTGCTTTTTTTACAGACTTCAGGATATTCTTGCAGTCAGTCCACAGAAAACCGCAACTTCACAACATTATTGAGATAAAGTAGCTTAATGTTCTGTTCTGATTGAAGAATTCCACTTCTCCCCACTGCTGGAAACATTCAGTTACCCTTCGATTGGATTTCAATCTAACTAAATTACGATCAGCTGTTGTTATTGAGCAGTAATAAGCCTAATTAGTCTCCACTAAATGAAATTGTGCTAATTTAGGCTAAAAGGAACTGAATTAACTCAGCAAATTTGTGAACTTATCAGTCTCCACATCAATAGATTAACTAATTAAATTGCAAAAGAATTTTTACAGAAAAGGCTCTATTCCTTCATGTACACAAGCAATAGCGTAGCAATCTATGTTCCTCCAAGCCTTAAATCACAGTATAGTGAAACCATTGCAATAGATAGGCATCATTCCTCTCCTCCCCTCTTTGACAGAGGATGAGAAAACACTTCAACATGTTTTATTGCCTTGTTTTTCTTGAACTCCTAATAAAACCGGTTGGTTCAGGTTTTTTACTATAGCAAGATAAAGATTCATCCGAAGTTTAAATTTTACAGGGCGCTTAAATGTTCAAAACAGATATGTTAAAGTGGAACATTATTACCTGCAGTGCAAACCGTGGACAGGAGCATTTATACACACCAGGAGTTGTGGTGGAAGCTGAAGCTGTTGCTGAGGTAGCTCTTGGAGATGAAAGGATGGCTTAGGGTACTGCTAGGCAGTCCCATTGGAACCTCCCCCGTTGTAATCTTTCCTTCAAGCAGTCACTGCTGCCTTATATATCTCCAGATGCACCTGGTGTAGAAAGAAGTTAGGAAACTAAACCACCAATCTAATTAAATCCTTGATATACAATAAATGACTTTTTCAACAACATAACCACCTTCATTTATATTTCGTCAAACAAAGAATGACAAAAATACAAAACAAAAATGATCTGTGAGAGACAAAAGCACAATAAAACACAGAAAGAACAAAAAATATCTGCACTTCGTCAATAGGCCACGAGGCTTTCAGTATTAACATGTTTCTTAAAAGGCCATGTACATTCAGTAGTAAGTTAAAAAAATATATAAAAAAAGCAGAACTGATTCTTGTGGGGGAGTGGTTTTTGTGACACAACTGACTCCACCTCTAGCCAATTAGTGAACGGTAGACTTAGCGTTTTTAGCTGATCTCGGCACGCTCAGAACTTCAGCAAAGTAGATACTGAAAAAGGGGCCGGTAGTACGTAAAAATTTATAATGAAAATTCCCTATAGTTTTACCCTGAAAGTAAAATCAGGGGATATGAGTCGAGACGCACTAAGTAGGTAATAGTGAAAAGGGGCAGTTATGGCTTTGACTTTTCAGGGAATTCGTTCCCTGAATAAATCTTCCCACAGATCTATTCAAGCTGTGGATCTGTGTAGCTTCTCCATGTTACTTCATGATTGTTTACCAAATGGGTAAATAATGGCACCTCTGCTTAGGCTGCTGCCTCAGCAACTCCACCCTGGATTTAGCAGAAGACTGGATGGATGGATATAAATGTAACACTTTCCTCTTGACATTATTGAACTGTGTATTAAACTGTCACATAAAATCCCAATAAAAACATAGTAAAGTTTAAGGCTATTGTATGACAAACGTGAATATATGTGTGTACATTAATGTACGGCAAATGGTAAGAGGAGAGAAAACTACAACAAGAAAAAAATAATAATTCTATTTCCACATTTACAAGTTAAGATGTGATCATGTCAATTTAGCATGTAAAGCAGCAGAAACTAATCCCCTGATGTCGGTTTGAATTTAGTCAGATTTACTACTTTACACTTTTATGACAACTGAAAGTAAAATCGGCAGGTGTAGTTTTCACTTTTCCAGTTAAAATAGTCACATCTTGTATTCAAACTCTGGGCATCCACAAATGTATCCATGCATGGCAAGGCTGATTATGGAGAATGCATTGCAAGCAGAAGCTGTGGAGGATAATTCCCTTCTAGCTCACAGCAGGTAATGTCAAAATAATTATCAGACAAGACAGTTCATTGGGCAGGCAGCACCTCTTCATCACAGCAAGGTTGAAGGGGCAACAAAGCTCCAGATGAATGGGTACTTAGTCAAAGTGAAGCTTCTCAGAAAAATCTTCAAAACCCGTTTTGAACTCGCAACTCATTTTTATTTCTGCACTTTTCATTTTAAATAAGATTTATGTAATGACTTCTCTTGCTCTTGTTTTTTCTTGGATTATTCAAAGCAATAATGCATAATCTTTTTCATGCCATTTTGAATGTAAATATTTTAAAAAGTACTTATAATAATGAAACATTTTAAAATTTATATGAAAGGACGAAGGAATGCTATGTTGTGTTGTAGCCGTCAATTTGAGCAATGGGATTATCCTTTCAGTTTGAGATTAAGACAATAATATCTTTTTAGAATTTTTAGATGAGGTGTTAATCTACTTTGAATAATTAACTAGGCTTACTGTCCTTTGTGATAACTATGATCAATTGGAAAGTACGTGTGATTGAATTTAATTCATTTTATTTTCTGAAGAGCCTTGAGGCAGATGTATTTCAATCTGGATCGACTCACACAGAGAGAAAATATCAGTTAGAAGAATTTAATGATACAAAAGTTCTTTGGCGCT
>CAEFZX010011313.1:4483-18319 GCA_903066825.1 Alfaro cultratus
TCTTACTGGTTTTGTTCTGGTTTCTTACTGGTTTTGTTCTGGTTTCTTACTGGTTTCTTGCTGTTATTGTTCTGGTTTCTTACTGGTCTCTTACTGGTTTCTTACTGGTTTCTTACTGGTCTCTTACTGGTTTTGTTCTGGTTTCTTACTGGTTTCTTGCTGGTTTTGTGCTGGCTGCTCTCTGGACGTCTTAAAGCCGCCCTCCGGCTCCTGTCCGGTCGGTTAGTTTTGTGGATGTGGGAGAATAATCGGTGGCTCCCGGGAGGTGGGACACATTTGCAAAGTTCCCTGATTCTTCTGGCCGGCCCTTTGTTTCCCAGCAGCCTCCTCTGGTATCTATTATTCATCGAGTTTAATGGGCAGCTGATATTTTGGGGAAACGCCATTTGCAAAAATCAATGAAACAAATAATGAGCGGCTGATGTTGAGCTGGAGAGCTGACAGGAGGAGAAGGTGATGGAAATCAGGGATAAACTGATCTGAGTCCAGATTTCAAGCTGATTAATAAATAAATGATGTGCCCCCAACAAAAAATGAATAATTCAGACATTCAGCCATAAAAAGGGATCCTAATAAACGTTGGCCCACATATTGAGATGCAGCTAATGACCTGAATGCGAACGATGGACTCGGGTGAATTTTAAGTGTTTCTGTTCGGTCGTCAGGGGAGACATTTAAAGGGACGGCGCACGCTGACCTGCTTTCAGTCGGGTTCACCCTTTGCCTCAGGACCGTCTCACTTATCAAACCTGACACAAAGAAACCAAAGAGAACCCACAAGAGGTTCTGGGCCCACTCTGCTTTGCTGAATTGATTTTGAGGATTTTTCAGGATGAACGGCCTATTTAAAGTCAGCCTGCAGCTTCCAATCAGATTTATCTCCAAACTTTGACTAAGTTAGCATGATGCTAAAGCTGCTCTGGTTAGCATGATGCTAATGCCCCTTATTGCCGTCCTTCTGCCATCATGCTAATGTTTGGTCAATGTTTTCTGCGTTAGAGCGCCGCTCTGGTGGTCAGTTGAACCCAGAGGTCGGTTTGGTGACCAGGTTCGGTCTCTCTGGGTCACCACGTTATGGTGACTGAATCAAGCTTCTGATTGGTCGATGAGCCCTGACTGACGTCTCCTTCCCAGGAAGCTGCTGAGTCCAGAACCAGAACATTAAACTATTACAACTCCTCTCCCTTTCTGTCTTTATTTCTAGCTTTATTGGACACATTAATTAGAGAACAGACAGAATCGTTTCCTTGACGACGTGATCGGGTTTATTGGATGGATGAAGTTCTGCTCACATTATCAGTTCAAACAGGAAATGATCATCGTTTCCTTCCTGAGCCGATGAAAGCATCAGGTTAAGTCTGAGCTGCCGATGCTCAATTAATCGAACACAAACGAACATTTCTCCTTGTCTTCATCACTCTGAGCGTCTGACCGTAGGCTCTCCGGGCGCCGCCTGTCAATCCCACGGCGGCTAATGAGCTGCAGCAGACAAACATCGCTGGGTTCTGCTTCAACTTCCTGTCAACATCAGGAAGAACCTGAGCCGCCTGCCGGACCCGAACCAGAACCCGGTCCAGAACCGGTCAAGGACCCGGTCCAGATCTGGTCCACAGGTTTCAGCTCTTAGTTTGATCCTGAATAACTTCCATCACTTCCTGGAATCTGAGAAAATTAGAGAAATTCCAACATCTGATTCAGACTTGACGCCTAAAATCTCCTCCAGGATCCCTAAGGGAAAGCCAAGAGCCCCTGCAGGCCCTGGAGCCCCTGCAGCCCACGGGGCCTCTGGGGCCCCCGGAGCCATGAAGCCAGGGAATGTAAGCTGACTGAGCAGCACACACTCTGCTTGTTGTACTGATGGAGAGGAAATGAATGTTTCTATTGTGTTTTCACCTGTAGGCTGTGCTAGCCAGATCCAACATGGCTGCCATCACATCAACAGCATCAGCTTAGTAGCATCGGCCTTTAGCGATGTTCGTAGATGTACTGCAAACTTTGGCCATCAGAACCTGCTGGTGGGCCCAGAGCCCAGTCGGTTCTGATTGTGGTCGGGCTGCAGAAGTGAATGGAAATCAATGCAAAGTCCCTGTGAAGATAGGAAGATATACTGGGTGTGTGTGTGCGTGTGTGTGTGTGTGTGTGTCTGTGTGTCTTGGGATGTGGCTTTACATTAACCTCACTGTAAAGGTTGAGAGGAGGATGAAGAGCTGACCACTTCATCTGAGAACGCTGGGCTGTGAATAAAGGTCATCAACACACACACACACACACACACACACAGCAGTGTCTGGAGAGGATCTGAGCATGCTCAGTTCTGAATAGTGATGATGAAGACGAAGAGGAGTTTTGCGTCGATTTTCTCCAGATTTGGAATATTTGGAACATCAGACCTGCAGGTGGCGCTCTGACGTTCCTGCTGATGGTTTCATAGCTGCAGCTGCGGTGACGCATTCAGACGATCCGTCAGCCAGAGAACCCAGGAGGATCATGGGAGGTCCCTCCAACTAAAGCAGAGCTGCCATGCTGTGGCTCCCGGCCAGGTTCTGGTGTCAGACATAAATGTTGCTCTGACAGGACGGATGTTGGAAACATGATGGCAGCTCTTCTTGTCTACACAGATCCAGGCCTCCAGGGAGACTCTGGGACCCGGGTGGACCGGAACATGATGCACCCTGTCAGGGGCCGGGCCCCTCCCTTCAGCAGCTTCTCTAATGGAAATGAACGCTGCTGCTGTTCAACCTGACAGTGTTTTCATCACCTGCCTTTTTCGCCTCAGACCATGATGATGATGATGATGATGACAGCTTGCCATGACAACGATGAAGATAAAACAGGAAGATCTGCTGCTTTCCTCAGGATGAACATTTCATTTATATTTAGATGTAAATTTACCCCCATGCAGTAAATCAGCTGATCCGATGGGACAGGCTGTTTCCTCCTGATGGTCCAGTTGACCCGGTTCTATTGGTACCAAAACATGTAGCATCTCCACCTGCTGTGGTTCGGAGTCAACAATGCAGCTGTAGGACAATTTTTAAAGCTCTTTTCACAGATAAAAAGTAAAACGTTTCCTGGGTTTTCTTCTCAAACTTGAAGTCCGTCGTTAGAATGCCGCTGGTACTGAGCCCAGTTCTGGTTCTAGTTCTGGGTTTTTTTCTGTGAAAGGAGAGTTTTTATAGGTTTAAGCTGGATGGTGGCGTGATGGATCAATAAGTGATGCAGCTTTATGAATAAACTGAGGAGCAGACGTTCCTCCGACTGTCAGAAACCAGAAACGTGGAGAAGATGAAGATGAAGATGTGAACAAAGTTAATGCATGAAATTCATTAAACATTCGTGGATTAAGAAACTGTGTGAGACTGAGAAGTTATCAGCTGTCACTGCGGTAAGGGAGGAAGGATTTCTGTCAGCGCCACAAAACAAGTTGGAACAAAGAAGGATCTGGAGAGAAGAACCTCACTGCAGCAAACAGGAAGGGGCGGGACGGACCGCTGTCAGTCTCAGACCTTATATGGAAATGGGATCATTGCACTCCGGAAGTGTAGGGGGCGCTACTTCCTATATTATCCTCGGTCTCCCGTTTTTATTTTCTTTTGAAATCTGTGATATATTTTCACCTTTAGGAAGGATTTTCACTCTCAGCAGGTTTTTGAACTTTTCTCTTTTATTTACTTCAGCAGCTCACAGTTTTTAACAAATTCTGTAGCTTTCTGTGTTCTTCTAAATCTGCTCCTTAGTCGCATCTTTTCGGGCCTGATGCTGCCTCTAGTGGCGTGGGGTGGTAACACAACTAATATAATTACATCACTGAATCAGAATACCACAAAGTCTTAATTATTTATTATTCATTCTGGCATTACTGTTACCGTAAAAGATAAATTATCTTATAAAACATCTTATTTTTTAATTTCCTTAAGGAAGTAGAGCTAATTAAATGACATAAACAATACCTTTATACATTATAAATTATATATATATATATATATATATATATATATATATATATATATATCCATCAATTATAGGAGGAACAAAAGAAATAAGGAGACATGAAAAACAACATGATCAACTACGATAAAAATACCATTTGCAATGTATACATCAGAAATTTAATTGAGCAAAAGACAATAACAAACAAATTAATTAGGTACAGAAGAATAACCAGAGTTATTAAACAGATACAAGCAAAAATTCACATTTTTGTTTTGACGGTGACATGTACAGTATATTATTCTGAGACTTTTGTTGGTAGAGTCTTATATATAGAAAAAAATAAGATGAAACTATTTATGTCATGAAGTGGGGATGAAGATGGTGAGGATATAGCAGAGGAACAAAAATCCAGGCAGCACAGAGGAGCAAAAGGTAGGAGCTAGTCTCTGGTAGCAACTGGTAAACTGTAATTCAGACACGAGACGACTAGACAGTTTAGACAAGGACCTGACCGAACAAGAAACACAGGAGGTAATCAAGGGAACTAGACACAGCTGGGATCAATCAAGGGGGAGACGAGACAACAGACACTCAACTGACATAGAATCCGAAATAAACACAGAGAAACTCAAATCCTTACAGTTTAGTCCTCCAAGGTGGAAATTTTCCTTCGACTCTAAAACAATAAAATAAATCATACTCATAGAATTACATTATCAACAATTTGTGAATAGAGCAAAAATACTCAGCAAGCTGCAGGTACATTTTTATCATTTAGTTTGGTTAAGAATAATTATTGCTCTGTCAATAAATGACGCCTAATAGATGTTCTTAGTTACCAGAGGAAAACAGTAAGCGGGTCAAACTGATGAATAAAGAGGATGGAGGCTCTCTGATCAAATATTCCTGCCATCTTCCATGTTCTTTCAGCAAACAGTTGAGACAGAGTCACCACTATTTACCTGCTGTTTTACCTGCCTTTGAAAGTTTTCTTAAAGATTGTCTGTTAGTCTGCAGCTCATGTGACCAAACCAGCCGAGGAGATGAAAAGTTCAAACTGGAGTTAAAATGTTAAGTTTTCACATTTTAACTCAACAACCTCAAGTTGGGCAACCCCAAGATTACTAGATCTTCTTAAAAGAGAACAGTTCTTAAAGATACAGGAAGTGTTTTCAGCAAAGTTGAGCTGACTGTCCAGGAACGACCCGAGGAATTTAAAATTAGCCTCAGTTTCAACAGGTTGGCCATCAAGTGAAACTGGAATCACTTTCAGTTCTTGATGATGTCATTTAATTATCTCTACTTCCTTAAGGAAATGAAAAGGTATGTTCTTTTGTGAGGGAATTTATCTTTTACGGTAACAGTAATGCCAGAATTAATAGTAAATAATTAAGACTTTGTGTTATTCTGATTTAGTGATGTAATTATATTAGTTGTGTTACCACCCCACGCCACTAGAGGCAGCATCAGGCCCGAAAAGATGCGACTAATGAGCAGATTTAGAAGAACACAGAAAGCTACAGAATTTGTTAAAAACTCTGAGCTGCTGAAGTAAATAAAAGAGAGAAGTTCAAATACCTGCTGAGAGTGAAAATCCTTCCTAAAGGTGAAAATATATCACAGATTTCAGAAGAAAATAAAAACGGGAGACCAAGGATAATATAGGAAGTAGCGCCCCCTACACTTCCGGAATGCAATGATCCCATTTCCATATAAGGTCTGAGACTGACAGCAGTCCGTCCCGCCCCTTCCTGTTTGCTGCAGCGAGGTGGACTTGGACCCGGAGGACGGGTAACCGGGTCCAGAGGTCGGACCGCCCACATGCCGGTTAAACTGGCCCCGCCCCCTTCAGCAGAGAGCAGCTCTCAGTCAGACCTGTCACTCTTTTTAATCTGCAGTTTCAGCAGAAAATGTTTCCACCTTCATCTCTCTGCCTTCCCTCCTCCTCCTCTTCATCCGGCGGGTCCCTGGGAACCTGCTGCCGCTCCTCTAATCCCTCCCTCTTAATTAAGATTTCTCTCAGCTCATCCCTCCTCATCCTCTGTTTGGCCTGAAACTTTCTGCGCCTGACAAGAAATCGATGGAAGGGAGGGAGGCGGGGGGCTCAGGTGTCGGATTGCAGGTGGACCCCTGAGGGCCCCGGCCCGCCGCGCGGCCCGGCAGCGGCTCCTCGGCTGCCGGACAGAACCGTGAGGCGCTAATAGGCTCCGCTGCGGTTAGCCGGGATGATCTGGATGGCGGGATCTTTACCAGGTCTCCGGGTTCGCGGGCCCGGCCGGCCCGGCTCCCAGGAATATCCGCCATAAATAAATGATCGGCTGAACTTTCTGTCAATTAGGAATCAGAAGGAGATGGACTCGTTGTGAAGCCGCTCGCAGAATATTCATGAGCGGCGGCGTTTCCCGGGACGCGGCGCTCGGTGGGATTATCCGCAGCTTCAGGTAGAAAATCTTATTTACTTTGTTCAGGATCTCATGTTTGGCCTGAAAGTGGAGAGCGAGTCCAGGCCGCATCATTTATTCAGGAACTCGGCTGTTTCTAGTCGCTGGAGATGCTGCAGGACTCGGCGAACCGGGCCGGTACCGGCTCAGCACAAAACAAAGCTGCTGCAGTCCTGAAACTCCGAAAAACATTTTTACTTTAACAGTTCAGAGCAAGGAAAAGCTGCGGCTGCTGGTTCCGGAACCAGAACCAGAACCGGTGTGCTGCTGGTTCATGTCGGACCTGTTCTCCTGTCAACTCAGATTTAATCTCAATCCGTTCCCAGATTAGCATCAGAACTGCTAATCTGGGAGTGGTTTCTCCTGTCCATAGAAGATCTTTGTTCAGGTTCCTGGTTCTTCTGCAGGAACCTGGGCGGTTCGAGGAAGGTGGTCCTCTGATGATGTCACATCATGACATCATCACAGAAAACAGGCGAAGAACCCTGCGGTCTGCTCTGGAACTATGTATCCCACAATGCACTGGGCTAACATCAGGGCTAAGACATTTTTAATCTGCATGTGGCTGCCATCAGCAGCAGTTTTTACAGTTTGGGTTAATTTCATGATTCTAAGTTGGTGTAGATAAGTTAAAGTGATGTAAAATATTTATATTCATTATAAGTTGTGTAAATGTTTCCGGAGTGGAACCAATGTTTGATGTGTTGTTTCGTTTAGGCACATATTTTTAGTTACACACGGCACTCTGTAGAGGGCAGCATGCTTTATTTTTCTCAGTCTTGATGGAGCGGTTCGGTGAGGCATTAAGGCTCGTGTAGCTGGATTGCAAGAAGACGCTACACAGAGTTTCTGTATTAACCCTTTCAGGTTGAAGCGGCCAATGAGGTACGCATTTTTTGTATTTTAATTTTGCGTGTAATAGTTGTTTATTCTCTATATGAATGTGTTTCTGTAAGAATGTATTTTGTGTTTGTACACTTCTCACGGCATAGTTATTAAAACGCCAGTAACAACGAAGAACGCCTTGTGTTCGTTTTCTACCTGGAGGGAGTTACACTGCAGCTCTGAGATGTTGCTGCTGCGACTGAAGCCAGAGATTTCCAGACTGATATCCGAGTTAATTAAGCTAATGTCACTCGTTCACTAAATGAGCTAAACCAGTGGTTCCCAACCCGGGTCCTCCAGGCTCACCAGTCCAGCTGATTTCAATTGATGACTGATTAACATCAGCACATTAAAGCAGGGAAACCTCTAAAACATGTAGGACAGTGAGCCTGGAGGACCCGGGTTGGGAAACACTGAGCTAAACACATAAATCGTTAGCAGAAGCTATTGCTAACAGGTAGTTGGCAGAAGCTAATGCTAACCATTAATATGTTCGTCTCTCTTCTCCTTCCTGTTCTGAGATTCACTAACAGTAAAATCCTCAGTTTCTGATTCTGTTACATTTGATCACGTTAAAGTTTTATGAACATGGCGAAACATAAAGTCATGACGATGGGGAACAAATCATGGTAACTGGTTTAAAAGGCTCAAAAATGGCAGCCATTTTGAAAAATGGCCATCGTCCAAATATTCCTGTGGCTGATGGGAAATATGATAAACAACTGAGGGGTTAGCATGCTAGTGCAGGAAGCTGCAGGAAGTTCAGTTTGGAACCAGAACCAGTCCAGAACTGCAGGGCAGATCAGATCACAACTCAGGAATAATAATAATAATAATAATAATAATAATAATAATAATAATAATGTTCCTAGTCTGACTTTATTATAGCAGTAAATCTTCAGAAGGTTCTGAGCTGAAGCTGATTTTTCTTCTTCTGCTGCATTAAATCTGGCTGATCCACAAAAATATCTAAGACTCTACCATCACCTTTATGACTCCTCCAGAAAGTCTCTCCTGTTTTTCCTCTCCTTATTTGAGGTTTTAAATGTTATGCAGTCGCTAACGTTGCTTCGTGACGTTTATAATGCGCCAGAGTGACGCTAAGAAGCTAACTGGAGACAACTGCGCTGCACCACAAAGAGAGAAGAGGCGACTGCTAATGCTAATGAGAAGCTAGTGGCTTAGAGCAGGAAGGCAGCAGGAACCAGGTGAGAGCCACATCCTGGTGTCTGTCAGCTGAGTTTGGGTGACTCGTCTTCGTGTCGCCCTGCGATGGACTGGCGACCTGTCCAGGTGACCCCTCCTCTCGCCCGCTGACCTTTCGTGACCCCACCAAGAATAAATGTGTTAGGAAATGTAAGAAACAGCAGATCTGATATTTACTGTAACTGAATAATAATAATGAATGAAAACATGTAAAGTATCTGAATACCAATGTTCTGGTTCTGGTTCTGCACAGGCGCAGCAGCATGTCACCTTAACCTCAGTGTAGTGAATTACTTACAAATGGCCACCCGGTTCTGCTGCGGTTCTTTTCCAGATCCGTTTATTAAAATGCCAGGAGTGTCAGAATCAATGGCCCGCATTATTCCTGACCCAGCGCCCACCTCCCCAATCCACCCCCTCCCTCATTGCCCCCATCCCCCTGCCCCTCCCGGTGCAGATGTGAGTCTGGCTCCCAGGTGGTTCCCTCTCCATCAGCGGTTGTGGAACTGCAGGATCGGCCGGGCGGCGATCCGTCCCATAATCACCTCGGCCTGCTGGATTCTTTCCAGCGGCTGGAGTTCCCCCGCTGCGCCCCACCGGCCCCGCCGCGCCCCACAGGGCCCCACAGGGCCCCACAGCCACATTTAATGAATTTCCTGTCTTACACCCTCAGAAATGTCAACACTCAATCAGGCTGTAATTGAATTTGTGCAGAATTTTCCTCCTAAAGCGGCTCCATTAGAACATTCTTCAGCTGGAAAACTGACACCGGCTCTGTTTTTACTTCTGCTAATGTCTCTAGCATGTGTTCGGACCGGACCGGACCGGACCGGGCTGGGAGGGAGGCAGCACCAAGCTGCTGGGCCCGACATGTTTACGTTCCAACAATCATGTGTCGTTACCACACCGACTCTTCTTCTCTTCTCTAATTACGGTGGAATCATGGCGGGAACAGCTGCTGTTTAACGCTTCTGGTCCAACACAAGCAGCCAGAACCACGTTGGACCCGATCCGGCCGGTTCCGCCAGAGAAACAACTGTTTTTATTTTACTTGAACATCTGTTAACCTGACATTTACACATCATGTTTGACCTTTAAAGGCCCAGTGTGAGGCAGTGACTGCCATCTAGTGGCCGAGCAGAGAACTGCATGTTAAATAGAGAAACATTTAGATTTTAGACTTCTCTATTGTCCATTAAACTTACATAAAATGGAAATTCTGCTTTGGTAGTGGCACAAAGACACACAAGACAAACACACATCACAGTCAGAATTAATAGTCACAGTCATTTGAAGGTTTTAAGACTTTTTATATGCTTTGGGGTAAAAGTTTATCATTTAATTTTCAGAAAGTTTCATCCATGCTGACAGTAAAAATTAGAAATATGATTTATTTTCCATCTGGGGAAATTCAGGTGTCAGAAGAAAGTAAGGAGCAGATTCACACAAATGTGAAAAGAATTATATAAAATATGAATAAGAGAAAATGTACAACTGTAGATAAATAATTCTGTATAGCTATTAAAAATATCTCTGATTAAAAAGAAATAAGCAGCTATACAAATATAAAAGCTTTCCAAGTTTCATAATATTCTATTACATTACATGAAACGTTTGATGTTATTTTGATCCGCTGGTCTTGGTTCTGACTCCTTTGGGTCTAGTTGTCTATGAACAATGGACCCTGCTAGACCAGGTTAAGTTTGGTTCTGACCCTGATTTGACCCGGGTTGTTCCTGTTCAGAGAAATGGAGTGAAGTGGGTGTGTGTCCTGCCAGCTTCCTGCTGCCGCTGCGTGTTTCCAGGACGAGGCTGCGTGTTTCCAGGACGAGGCTGCGTGTTTCCAGGACGAGGCTGCGTGTTTCCAGGACGAGGCTGCGTGTTTCCAGGACGAGCCTGCGTGTTTCCAGGACGAGGCTGCGTGTTTCCAGGACGAGGCTGCGTGTTTCCAGGACGAGGCTGCGTGTTTCCAGGACGAGGCTGCGTGTTTTCAGGACGAGGCTGCGTGTTTCCAGGACGAGGCTGCGTGTTTCCAGGACGAGCCTGCGTGTTTCCAGGACGAGCCTGCGTGTTTCCAGGACGAGGCTGCGTGTTTCCAGGATGAGGTCGCTGTTCGTGGAGGTGCAGCTGCAGCTTTGCTCGCTGGGAGAAGCATAAATCTGTTGGGCGTGTCATCTGGCTCTGTGGGAAACTCTGCGGCTCAGACCTTCCTCTGGCTTGTGGGAACTCGCCTCCACCGGGTCGTTCTGTTCGTTGCGTCACTGAGATCGGAACCAGGACCTGCTGGAGGGACTGCAGGTTTCCATGAAGACAGAGCAGATGCAAGAAAAACAAAGGCCAGATGTGCAGAGAGACGATCAGGAAGATCAACCTGATCTTCTGATGGAATACTCTGATTAGTCCAGGTGATCAGCTGATCATTAGAGAATAATCAGGTAAATGAATAAATAATGAGCTCATTAATATGATGATGAGGATGATGATGTATATGATTTAAATCAAATTTGACTTCCTAATTTAACGTCTTGGAATTAAAAGCTCCTGCTCTTCCTGAAGCTCCGCCTCCAGGAAGTCGTCCCAACATGGCTCCTCTATTAACCCTTTAATGGTTTTACCAGCGTTGCTCTGAGCAGCAGCTTTATAACGAGCGTAGCAGCTAATTGCTAATTACTGTTGGTTAGTCTGAAGGAGCAAAGTGTTGGATTTCCAGGGAGGGCTGCATCAGGGAGCAAACAGGAAGTGATGTCGAGGGCAGATGGTGTTTCTGGGTCCGTCAGAGAGACGAACCCATCCCACCTGCAACAGAAAGTCTGAACAGTCAGTGTCCAGCGTACGGGGGGTCTGCAGGGATGCTGGCTGCTCTTATTCTGAAGTTTGACCCCCCCCGGACCCAGGGCTCCTGCGGCGCTCCTGCGCTGCCCCGGGGCTGGCCTGACTAGGGGAATTTTGCGGCCTCCGGGGCGCAGGTCGTTCACATTCAGCTCTCCTTTTCCTTCCCTCCCAGGAGCGGCAGCTTGGCTCCGGCCGTGATGACTCCTCCAGATGTGCGCCTCCTCCTCGCTCCTCCTCCTCTCCATTGTGAGCTCCACAATTAACATCTATAAATCACGTCCCGAATACTTCCTGCTCAATCACTGGGGAATATTGGGGAACAGCCCAATAACTCATTACAAATTGGAGGCTTAAAGCAGCCAGAAAGATAAATTGTGTGGTGGAAAAAACTCCGTAGCAGGATGAGTCTCAGCAATTCAACGACAGCTCGCTCTGCTAAATTAGACGAAGACGATTAATAAAAACCTCCAGCAGTCTGTTTCCTCTGAGAAGATTCCTGCTTGTTTTCTCCTGACATCCATCAGTGGAAAAGCTGCCAGATCCAATTAAAAGCACTTCTTCTTTCCTCCAAACTCTGAAGCGCCTCCAGACGGAGGGCTGCTGCAGCAAACATCTCCTTCTGAGAGGGAACCTGCAGAGAGGATTAATGAGGCCGATCGGGCCGCTAGCGGGTTCTCCAAGAACAACAGAACTTGCCAGAGAACATTCTGGTTCAGCTGGAAACCAGGGAGGTTAATAAAAAGTCTTTAAAATCTGAGAGGAAAAGAGGATAAATATTTCTCTCCCTAAATAATATTTTATTATTTAGGGAGAGAAATCTTCGACTGTTGGTGGATTTATCATGCAGGACTTCCAGTCAGTAAATAGATGCTTCCATCCAGAACCACTAGAGGGCGATCTCTGTAGCGATTGGTTTTCTCTATTAAAACTGTTTCTAATGGGAACATTGTCTCAGCTAAAGGAAGTCTCAGCGCAGAGAGCTTTACCGTTCCTGGGGTCGGTGCCGGTTTGCTGGGTCTCTGTTGCCTGGGAGAACATTTCAGTAGAACCACTGCTCCTCCTAACTGGACCAATCAGATTACAGATCTTTGACTAATGACCTCCTGTTGGAGAACCACACCACACCCCTTACCTGCTGGACCGCAACCTTTACCCACCTGACAACACTGGTCCCCAACCCTCCACAAGTCCTCCAACCCTCCACAAGTCCTCCAACCCTCCACAAGTCCTCCAACCCTCCACAAGTCCTCCAACCACCCACAAGTCCTCAACCCTCCACAAGTCCTCAACCCTCCACAAGTCCTCCAACCTTCCACAAGTCCTCCAACCACTCACAAGTCCTCAACCCTCCACAAGTCCTCCAACCCTCCACAAGTCCTCCAACCCTCCACAAGTCCTCCAACCTTCCACAAGTCCTCCAACCACTCACAAGTCCTCAACCCTCCACAAGTCCTCCAACCTTCCACAAGTCCTCAACCCTCCACAAGTCCTCCAACCCTCCACAAGTTCACAAACCCTCCACAAGTCCTCCAACCCTACACAAGTCCTGAACCCTCCACAAGTCCCCCAACTCTCCACAAGTCCTCCAACCCTACACAAGTTCCACAACCCTCCACAAGTCCACAAACCCTCCACAAGTCCCCAACCCTCCACAAGTCCACAAACCCTCCACAAGTCCTCCAACCCTCCACAAGTTCACAAACCCTCCACAAGTCCTCAACCCTCCACAAGTCCACAAACCCTCCACAAGTCCCCCAACCCTCCACAAGTCCCCCAACCCTCCGCAAGTCCTCCAACCCCACACAAGTCCCCAAACCCTCCACAAGTCCCCCAACCCTCCACAAGTCCTCCAACCCTACACAAGTCCTCCAACCCTCCACAAGTCCTCCAACCCTCCACAAGTCCCCCAACCCTCCACAAGTCCTCCAACCCTCCACAAGTCCTCCAACCCTCCACAAGTCCTCCAACCCTCCAGAAGTCCCCCAACCCTCCACAAGTCCTCCAACCCTCCACAAGTCCTCCAACCCCCCACAAGTCCTCAACCCTCCACAAGTCCTCCAACCCTCCACAAGTCCTCCAACCCTCCACAAGTTCACAAACCCTCCACAAGTCCTCAACCCTCCACAAGTCCTCCAACCCTACACAAGTCCTCAACCCTCCACAAGTCCCCCAACCCTCCACAAGTCCTCCAACCCTCCACAAGTCCTCCAACCCTCTACATGTCCTCCAACCCTACACAAGTCCTGAACCCTCCACAAGTCCCCCAACCCTCTACAAGTCCTCCAACCCTACACAAGTCCTCAACCCTCCACAAGTCCCCCAACCCTCCACAAGTCCACAAACCCTCCACAAGTCCCCAACCCTCCACAAGTCCCCAACCCTCCACAAGTCCACAAACCCTCCACAAGTCCTCCAACCCTCTACAAGTTCACAAACCCTCCACAAGTCCACAAACCCTCCACAAGTCCCCCAACCCTCCACAAGTCCCCCAACCCTCCACAAGTCCTCCAACCCTACACAAGTCCTCCAACCCACCACA